>OCZR010017855.1:4240-24465 GCA_900234385.1 Anemonia viridis
CCCCAATTTGAAATATATTAAGTCCATTACTGTACTCGCTCAACATCTTTAGAAATCGATTGTAGTGACTTTGGCTTGAAAAGAGACTAGCTGTACTGGTGTGAATATTTTGTATAAACACAAATATATCTCACGATGAAACAAATTATGCGAGTTTTTTAAGTACTACATGCCACAGTACATAGACCGATCCCGCAGTTATTGTTCTACCTTCCTAGTTACTGTTGCAATTGTGTTCGCGCTCAGTTCTCCTGGATTCTACTGCTCCAACACTACAGGGAATGTCACGTGTGAGCCGAACAAATGCTGCAAGGAATGCACTTCGTATGTCTTTGATGATGTTTTTACTAGCAGTGTCTCCTACAGGTAGGTGAGTACAGAAAATGTGGCTTGTGCATGCAGCGTAGATACTTCATGGTCCCCAAACAAAGTGTCTCCAAGATGAGTACGGATAATGTGGCTTCTGCATTCACTAAATAAGCATTTTAGTGATAAGTCCTAAACTAGTGGTGGGATGTTTGATCATATTCTATATTTGGTCAGGTGTCTATCTCATTACCTCGGAGATCTTTCCAACAGTGTTGAGGTAGGTGGAGAATACGGAGCGTAAGGGTGAGTTTTTAAGGTGTCTACTTAGTAGACAGAGATACGATAGCAATTTCGTTGACAAGAAAAAAAATTATTTTTCGCCCTTACTGTTTTTATCTGGTTATTTCAAAACAGGAACACAGTTCAAGGGACTGGATTTACCATCGCTCGCATTGGCGCAATCCGGCATTGCTCCTTACATTGCAATGTTGAGGTACTTTCTGTCCAGTCCAATTTCTATTCATTATCCACGTGTTTCCCATGTTGGTCGAAGCGATAGGTTTTGAATCCCTTGGGTCCCCTTGCCCGGCCCTCGCTTTGAGGGGCTTCAGACAGGTGTTTTTTGCTCTCACGGGAATAAACATGACCGTTTGATGAAAGCCTATTGAATTTGTTTGGTGTTCATGTTACATATTCGCGTCACAAGTTTTAATTCTTTTCCAACAGAGCCAGCTCCCAAACTTTGGAGTGATATAGTTCCAATTGTCATTTTTGGCATTGTGGCGTTTATTGCTGGGGTATTGATGTACTGGATCCCAGAGACCCTGTACGCCCTGATGCACCAGACTATCGAGGAGGCAGAGGCAGCTAAAGAAGACTTTGGTGTACCTTACTGTGGTGAAAGGGATGGAATTAAGGTCGAAAAGACCGGAAGTGACGTCGAAATGAGTAAACTATACTCGGGAAAACAGTTTTTTCTAATGCGCGACTTTCGACAGCAGGACGAACCTTGGTTGTGGATTTTAAACGTGCTTTATAGTGCCGATTTTTCAACGCAGTGGCCGAGCGCGTTATCTGGTTGTGTTCATCATGCCTGAGCAGACTAGGACGCATATTCAATCGCTTAAAACTTCATTCCTTCATTCCATGATTGGTTAAAACCGACCACGTGATTTCACTGTACCTGAAGTTGATGAGTGAGAGGACAAAGAATCTTTACCAATATTTGTGTATCAACCAATTAATCGCACGGTTATAATGTAAAAGATAAATGATATTTAATAATAATTTCCCCTCCCCTACAAGTTACAATTTGGATCACTCTTTCCGCGCACTAATACATCACTTTGCTAAGGGACTGGTCATAAAGTACAGGGGGGGTGGCTGGAAAAATCTAGTTTTTGAAAGGCACAGTTTTAGTGGCCCACCCTTCCTACTTTGAGCAAAATTAAATGTGGCCCACCCTTGAATCGTGAAATAATACATGGCCTACCCCGATACGTATTGCACTATTTTTCTTGACCCACCCCTTTTTTCATGCGCAAAAATCATGGCCCCCCATTTTTTTCCAGCCCACCCCCCCTGTACTTTATGACCAGTCCCTAATACAAATTTTCTCTCGTTCCAGTTTACTCATGAGACAAAATTGTTGAATTAATGAGACAAAATGTGGCTGTGCTACACCATTTTGCCCCCTGAGTAAACTGGAACGAGAGAAAATTTGTATTATTTAGTGTATTAAAAGGCCATACAGGAAGACCATGTGGTATAAAATTGCACCCAAGCATTGCATTTAAGAACATCAAATCCAACGCTATAGATGTTTTCGGTTTTGAGCATAATATCTTCCCATAAAACCATGTACTATTCCTTAGAGTAATAGTTCTTTGTTTGATTGCTGGACATGAGAAGATACAATATGGATACAAACAAAGAATCTTATTGTCAGGAGGATGACACGTGGTTAGAAATGGGAAAAAGTTATGCCCGAGCCGAAAATGTTTATCATATTTATTTAAATGCCGCCTGATTACTCAGGACCTTTGTTTCATAAAGAAGACTTTGGAGCATCAAATCTTGAGATCTTAAACATCCCCATATCATAAGAAGGCCTTTCTCCCAGTGCAAGCTGGGATAGAATCTTGCCAACCACAGGAGCCATTTTGAATCCATGACCTGGGAATATTAATAGAACGAAATGAGGCATACATTAATGTTGTTGTAAAAGATTTAAAACATATTTGGTGGCCAACGGATCAACCTTCATTGGAGGGAATCCTGAGAGGGGAGGAGGAGGGGGGGTTAAAAGACAAAACAAGGATAGCATCCTATTTCCTACAACTACCATGATGCTTTGCAAATTTTCAATCAGATTCAAAATTTCATTGCCTCATGCGAAAAGGAAGACACTTGGACCTAATTCACTAAACAAAAGAAAGAAAGCATGCAAAGGATTCTAGTAGTAGTAGTACATAATGCTATGAGAAAAGAGTTTGCCATAAAAAGTTTTACCTGAGAATCCTGCGCCAACTACAATGTTATGATGTGACGGGAGACAGTCAAGAACAAAGGAGTTGTCTGGTGTTACCTGGAAAAAAAAAGAAATATGACATTTGAAATTTATTGAGTCAGGAAAGCTGGGCTGGTGGAAAAAAGGGAAACCGGGAAACACTGCCCCTAAGAATTATGAGTAAGCTAATCCCCGGCCCCTTCACACTATTAAGTGAAGTTTCAGGCTAGGAGCTGCCCCCCCTGAATTTTTAAGGACATATTTATTTCTACAATACACCATTTCACAGATCCCACGGCTCAAACTCATCCTCGTCTGCTTGTAATATATTCTTTAGGAATTGACTACAACCTGTGAAATTTTTAAGTGTTTAATCAATTTTATTGTTCGTTGATGTGTAAATCCCTTTCATTACTGCAGACTGTAGTCAAATTCTAAAGAATAATTACACACGGATGAGGCTGAGGTTGAGTAAAGGGATCCGTGAAATGGTATATTGCAAAGAATTTTTTATTGCTTTGGTGATTTTAGCCTCCCCCTTTTCTTTAGTTCCTTCTGTCAGCCTTGGAAATTGGATGCAATTAAGGCACAAACTAGATTCAGAACATGTTATATACATGTAAAACTAACCGTATACATGCAGGCATCCACAATTTTTGGATTAGGGTCAATCCCTTTGAATATCTTGGAAATACATTTGGATGTTTTGTTTATGTATGTCTCATTTTTTCTCACTTCGTCCCTTGATTGAGGTCCAGAGACAACAACTCCAGAATGATGACAAATCTAGAACAAAAATGAGATTGTATGCTTAGACCCCTTTCATCACTTGACATCAAAGCAGCTCAACTTAGAGGACAAGATAAGGGAACTTCAATCTCCTGAAAATTGGAAACCTATTCAGTTTTGTTTGCCATGAAAAAACATTTATTTATATAACTTAGTTGAATAATTGTTTGTACACATGCATAGATTAATCAAAGATGTGACATTTTGTTTTATCTGTGCTAAAATTTATCTTTAATGTAATTGAGCTTCAGGTCTAAGCAGCCATATGAATATCAATTATCATTGACAGAAGCCAAAATGAGTGTGATATTTGGAGTCTAGGGTCAGAGAATTATAAAAAGGGGTGTAGGGGTGGATCCAGGGGAGGGGTGAAGGGGGCGGTGCACACCCCTGAGATGAGCTATTATTAATATCCATTTTTGATGCTCTAGTCCTGAACATAAATGGTGCACCCCTGCCTGAAAAAAGTCTTGCATACCGGTATTATACCTTAACTAAACCTGGATACTCAAAGATGGGGAAGCCATACATGTGTTCATCTTCATACAGAATAAATCCAGGAAAACCACTCTCTATTGAAAACTGTTTTGGATCTTTAGGCTCCCAGAAACTCAGATTGACTCTCCAAATCTGAAATAAAAAGTATTTGTAAGTGACTGTGCTAACCATTGTTACATTTATATACACCTATTTCAAAAAACGCCGCAACAAAAAGCCTCAAGCAACACGCCAAGACTGCAGATAACGTCGGTACTTGTAATCACAACTGTTTTATCCACAAAGAATTCATTACTCGACTTCAGAAATCGCTCAAATTAAAGCATGGCTGCTTCAATTTTTTTTGTTTACGTGTCTCAAACCTCACAAACAGAAACCGTCATAATGCTTTTTCGTTTGTCTTTGAGGTCTTGGCTTGCTGCTTGAGGCTTTTGGTTACAACAACGTTTTTTGAAATAGGTGTTTAGGTATTTTAGAATGTGTTTGAAAAGCTTATTTTATAGATATCGATGAACGAAAAACAAGGATTTATTTAATGTCTAAAACTTCGTACATTCTGCACAGTGAAGATATCATATCCATCACAAGTGAAGATATCCCTGTTGCCATGACTACCGTCATATTTCATCGATATCCATATAATAAATACATTTTCTGTACATGAAAGTGGATTTTGAATTTTATCCAAATGTGAATAAGAATTTGTACCATGCCCGCCCATGGCATGCAAAAAGACAAAATATTTTATTATTTCATTTTGCAATGGGTTTCAGTTAAGCCTGACAAAACAGCGACAATTAATTCTTTGTCCAAATGCTAAAGTAATAAAAGTAACACAAAAAAGAGAAATGAAAGAACATCTGATTACATATTAGATTTTTGCAGAGCTTACTTCAACTGGTATCTTCACACCAAGTGACTTCAGTACTTCATTTACCCAAGGACCTTCAAAGAAAAGAAAACACTAGAAGCTCTTGTATGTCATCATGAGGAAAATGAAAACCAAGGTCTACAGAGACCACTTGCAGAATGCAGCTCAATTTGGAGGACAAAACAATAAGCTTACAATTCTCAGGAGATTGAAACTCTTTTGTTTTGTCCTCCAAATTGAGCTGCTTTGACGTCTTGTGCAAGAGGTCTAGATCTATATTGTTAGAAGGGCATATTGTCACATAGTGGTCATTTACCTGCAGTTATGATGATACTCTTTGCTTGATATACACCTTTTGTTGTATGTACCCTGACTATAGCACCAGGTTCAATATTCAGTACCTTTTCACCATCATAAAGCTTCCCACCAAATTCCACAAACTGTTGCTGTAATATATAACATAGAATAAAATGAGCGCTCTAGTACATGATTGGTTGATCTACATGATTGGTCTACATGATTGGTCTACATGATTGGTCTACATGATTGGTCTACATGATTGGTCTACATGATTGGTCTACATGATTGGTCTATACATGATTGGTCTACATGATTGGTGTACATGATTGGTCTATACATGATTGGTCTACATGCATGATTGGTCTACAAGATGGGTCTAGCTACATGATTGGTCTACATGAATTTTCATCTCCTGAGAATTGGAATCTATTGTTTTGTTCTCCATATTGAGCTCCAAGCTTAAGGGGACTTATAACTGGGAGTGCCTTATAACTTGTAAGATACTTGACTCAGAATTATTGCATACAGTAGGCTTGTTAATCACTACTAAGATAACAATTACCTGGACAGCTTTCAGAGCTTGGTTGGCTAGTATGAATCCTCCTTCAGGTTCAAATGTTCCATTCCAGTCTGGCGGCAGTTGAAAGGAAGGAAACCTCTTCTTGATCTCTTCTGGTGACAGTACCTCACATTTAACTCCAAGATTTCTGACATTAATTGCAAGCTGTCTAATACTGGCAGATGGTGTTTTTTCTGCAGAAAAGAGCCCCACTTTTCTGTAATACATTAATATATGAATCTCAAGTAAAAAACATGGCAATCATTGATTGAAATTTTGTAACTTTATATGACGTCCCTAAAGCCAAGAAAAGCTTACAGTGGTATTCCTGACTCTACCAGGTTTTACCATGCAGATGAATCCTGTGTCGGCAACCAAAATTGTGCTTCACAGCCACAGCAAAAGAGGCAAGCTAGTGCAGAAAATTCTTTCATATACATGTATTATATATATTACTTTATAATAATGTATCTTACTTTATCAATTGTTTGCCAGCCTTCTTTTCAACTTCTGCCCACATCTCAAAGGCTTCAGGCATCAAACCAGAAAATGCAGGATTGCTGTAACCATGACGAACTAATCTGGTAGTACCATGGGAACTGCCATGAGAATGTGGAAGATGAAACTGGCAAGAGAAAATAATATTGTATATAAGTGTGAATTTAATTACTGTACTGTTAATAAAATGATACAGATTTTTGTATGTCACGAGACCATCACTAGGGGATAGGAGGGGTATAGCTGGTGGCAGATCCCCCCCCCACAGTAATTTGGACACTAAATGCAGGTCCATGTGGGAGGGACCTTGTTGGAGGCCTCGGCCACCCCTGATATTTTTGTTCCTGCTATGTGTATGCACTGAATGAGTGGGGAAAACAGGATGGTTGTCGCAGCGATGAGAGTGCCTGCCTCAACTTTCGTCAATGCAACCTAGCTAGGTTTGGGTCTTATGGGCTTGTTTTTCTATGCGAGGGAATACGTTTAGAATACCCCGCAAATGATATTCATGATATTCATCTTTTGAGAACGACGCATCCATAACAAAAAAAATACAATAGAATGAATATCATTTGCGGGGTATTCTATAGCTATGCCCCACTCTGTAACCATCAAAACTAGCTATGTAAAGAATTCTTATTTTTGTCCCTAGATAAAAGACTACACTCTGACAAACTTAAGATCTCTTTTCTGGGGACCTCAAAACATGAACTTTTTACTAGTTTTGAGAGAATCAAGTATTAGAATGGTAAGATAAGCTAAAGAACAGTACTGCGTACGTTGATTGGAATGGAATATTTACCTGTTCCAACAGCAACGTTCGCTTTCCACGAGAAGCTGAATAACGAGCAGTGCAACTGCCTTCAATACCTGCTCCGATCACACACACATCGTATAGCGGTTCGTTCATTTTCCCAGATTGAATTTTCTGATCTTTGTTTGAATATTGTTTTTATTTTTTGATACGATGAACCCCGTCCGGGTACTGGGAACCAAAAACAACCACAGGTAGCCCAATACAATCAGTCGAGTTCTTCATCATTTGGAATTCATTCAATTCTAGTCTACTTTGCAAAGCTAAATGGTAAGTCAGCTAATTTTCTGGTGTATGCAAGTGTATGCTGTCCCAGAGACAGAGCTCAGTGAGTTTCGTGCAAAGCCACATTCTTTATTCTTCGTAACAAAAGCCATGGCGGCCATGTTGGAAGATAGAACAAAAATCATTGGGATTCTTGTGTCAAATTCTTCCAACATGGCCGCTATGCAAAACGAAGAATAACGGTGTACCACAAGTATTACTTAGATGCTATAAGCTTAAATTTTAGACCGATATTGTTGGAGACTTGGCCGGTGTGTAAAAGCAAAGATCCCACTTGCACTTGAAATTGATTCAAAATCATCCTGCAGAATTTCGTCTTTATTTGAAATACACTCACTTCTTCTCCCTTCACTCTGGTTTCACAATAATTTACTTTTTTATCTTGACCCTAAATTATAAAGATTATAACGGTTAAGTCGGACTGTTGTCAAGTCGATGCTCGTCGATGCTTACTTCCCCACTTTTTGAATTGGGCTCCCTGTGGTCAATGTCATTGAATCAGTGCCACGCGCGCGTAGGTATTCGTACGTTTTCGAGCGCTGCGGTCGATGTCTCGTTTACTGATCCTCTCCCCATGGGAGTTATGTCCTCAATACGAGTATACAATATCGTACTGTGGCTGTAGTGAAGCTGTGAAATGCATGATGAAATTGATGAAATGCCTTCCATTGAAGAATCAGAGGAAGCCATTTCACGATGTCGGAATGTAGCCCCCCAATTTGGAAGAAAAACAATCGATTCCAATTCGCAGGAGATTGTAATTCTTGAATTCTTGATTGAAATTCCGGTTTTTCTTGTCCACCAAATTAAGCTGTTTTGACGTGTTTACCAATGGCGTTTCCCACTCACAGGAAAACGGCGCTAATGATAACAACAACAAGGAATATCGTAAACAATAACAACGATGATAATAGTACACGATATGAAAACGGAATAAAAAGTTATTGATTCAGCGGTCCTTGCATTATTTTTGAAAGATATATTCCACGTTGATTGGATATCTTTCAAAATTAATTTGATAGACTTAGATCAATATAAAAACGGATTTGATTATACGACAATTACTCCTCGCAAGGTGCTTTTCCGTGAGGTAGCTTCAATATAAAAATGAAGACAATTGAAAATAACATACGTAATTAAAATTCCCATCTGGCAAGTAGACAAACCAGTTGCCGGGTCAAGAAATTTTAAATTAAGATTTTTTTAGAAATCAGGAAAAACACAGCTTCTGCTAGTGTCCACCGCTAGTGGCCTCCTAATAAGATTTAATATGACCATTAAATTAAATTTTTTGTTAATACTTTGATGGTAAAGAAATTTCGACTCTCCATCGACTATATAGACCCCAAGGAGATCAATTTGAAGGCGACAAAATGAAGATTATTTCAATCTTCTGAAATAGAAGGATGGATGGATGGGTGGGTGGGTGGGTGGATGGGTGGATGGATGGATGGATGGATGGATGGATGGATGGATGGATGGATGGATGGATGGATGGATGGATGGATGGATGGACGAGTAAATATACTGGTACAATTTGCACAAATAAAATGAAGGAGAATGAAATCATTTTCTACTTCCACAACAAGTTGTGTCGGTACTGTTATTCTGCCGTGTTTTTTTCTCTCACTTCTTTTTTCACTTTGTACGTTAAATTGGATATGGCTTACGGCTTGGATCATATTATTATTAATATCGAGCACTGACTTGCCATAAAGTTTAAATTCTGAACTGTCAGACTTCTTATGGTGCGAGATTCTGAAAAACGTGGTTTCCTAAAAGAAAACGGATCAAAAAAATTTCAAATCAGTCTTTCGATGTTGTGACACAACAAGCTCAGAATTCTGAGTAACCAATGTTCATTTGGTAGTTTTATTCGTCCAGAATTATTTAATAGCGCAGACGAGTCTAGACTCTACACCAAAGATTTCTTTATTTGTTTTTGTTGTTTTTATTTTTGCTAATGCTTGATTGATTGTCACAAGCATATGGTTAAACTGAGGCGGATGACACGGAAAGTGGATTGTGAGGATGACTAGGGTCTTTGTTTGAATGTAAACCATATCATCGATAAGAATAAGCTGTTCCCATGGCAGCAATGTTGACAGGTTGAGATTTGCCTAAAGCTGAGAGATTTCAACAAACATCATGTATTTCAGTCACCACTCAAACGATTGTGTTGATGCTGTTATTTAAAACACACGATTGAAAAATACGCGTTGATGAGGGTTTTAATATCTTGTCGTATTACGATTAACGGTATATCATTGGTCTGTGATCACGTAAAAGGAAATAGAGATGAGTAATACGCGCTCAGAGTGAGAGCTTCATTCGCAGGTGCGTCTGATCGGCAACACTGAAAGTATCTCTTCGCGATGTTTCGACTGACTGCTACAGGCTATGCCATGATGGCCTCCTTCATCAGCTTTCTTATTGTTTTCGGTGGATTCTTTCAGACCGTCACGTTGATCATCCTCTTGCGTTCCCCAGATCTCAAGTCCAAGTCTTTAACGCCTTATCTCATAAACGTCGTTGTCGCAAATTCTGTCATGATACTTGGGAGCTTTCCGAGCACGCTGGCTTCCTCTATTGCTAACCAGTGGATTTTTAATGACTATATTTGTCGTTTGGTGGGATTTTTAGGTGGGATTGCCGCTGTTGCTATGATTGCGACTATGACCTGCATTACTATTAAGATCTACTGCACAGTAACGACACAGTTTGGAAATAACAAGATAATGTCAGCGGCGAAACAAGACCGCACTCATTTCAAAGTGATCACAGGTATCTGGATCTACTCAGCTCTTTCCATGCTTCCGCCGACTGCCGGCTGGACCAGGATGATCATCGAGAGTGCTGGCACAAATTGCGCACCTGACTGGATGGCAGAAAGTACACCCGAATTGGTATACATCTTGGTTTTGACATGCTTAGCATACATCTTACCTGTTAGTATCGCCGTCGTCTATATCTTGAAGATAAACAATGCGTTATTAGCTCATGTTAGACTAATGAAGCTGATTTTGAGCGCTCAACGACAAATCAGGGATTTTAGGAACATCACAAAGATGGCTAGTTTGGCGATCGTTGCCTTCACGATCACTTGGCTACCTTACTGCTTGTATGTTCTCATCTGCGCGTTTGGTGGAGGGGAGGAAATGTTCAACGCTGAAACCAGTGTTGTTGCAAGTCTTGTGGCGAAATCAAGCATTCTCTATAATCCGTTTGTTTACGCTTTCGTCAACCCAAGGTATAGTATGTTAGTGTGAACGTTTAAATCAAAAACGAAGGAAAATGAATTATTTCCCAATTAGTACTTCACAACAAGTTAATATCTAAATAAACAACCACATATTGGTGATTTATTTTTATTTTGAAGTGTAAAAAATAAGTTTCTCTAGCCTCCCATGATTCATTTCGGCCACAGATTTCAAATGTCTGACCAAGAACGTTTTTTGAAATAAGTGTATTTGGACCGGCTGCTTATTTGAAGCCCCATATTGCAGTATTGTAAGAAAATGTTTTGTAAACCGAGTATACATGATAGACGCTGAAAGTCACTTATAAATCATAACACTGCCAACTAGGCCATTTTCATTTCAATTGAAGGAAAATTCCACGAATTTTAGTTTATTAACAAAGGACTAAAACATGAATCTGTAGTGTTGGGCGGGGTATAAGTTAATTTTCTCTGTTTGACGCCTGTGTCTCTTGGTCTACAAGTCTACAAAACAATGATGCTATAGAAACTGAAAGCCGACACACACACGCTCAATCATAGAGTGGGATATTACATCCGGTCTAGGTTTTCTTTTTCAGATAATTCAACTGTGACATGTTGATGAATTATGCTTCAATCTGAAATTTGATCTAAAGTGGCCGATACATTAAAGATCTATCGATCATCCGCCATCACTCATGGCTTCATGTGATTTATAGCTAGTGCAGTGCAGAGGTAGCTAGTGCTAGTGTTGACGGTTTATATACACCTCAGTTGAGGGCATAAACTTCAATGTGACATCTTGAACTGAAAAAGTTGTCGGAGCTGTGATCATGCAATGAGCCATAGGGGACAGTTCATTCCAAGAATCCGACTGAATAGCTGGAATGACTTATATCTTTCAATTAAAAGAGTCAACAAAGCTCCTAAGGCACTGGATAGATTCGCTTTTAATGTTTTATTTGATATCATCAGTGAATTGCTGTTAACAAATGTTTTATTACGAAGAAAATGTGATTACTTTTTCTGAGGTTTACCTGGCTGGGGGTCCATCAGTTGTCCTCCAGTTGAACCTCAGAAAAAGTGATTACATATTTTCTTCATGATAAAACGTTTGTTAACAGCAATTTACTTATGATATCAAAGAGCACATTAAAACGAATCTATCCAGTGGTTTAGGAGGTTTGTTGACTCCTTTTATTAAAAGATATTCATGAGAAAAAATCTGTAATATGCCGAATTACGCATTAACGTTTTTGCGGCATATCTCATCAAATCCTTGGAAATGCCATCATTGAGAAGGGCAAACCACTTTTATTTAGTTTATAATAATGTTTTCTTATACTTTTAACTGTTTTCGGATTGGTAAACCTTTTCTAAAGAAAAACTCACGTTTCAGAGATTTTCTTTTCTATTTTTCATGGTGTAAACAATGTACTCTTTATTTTGGCTTACTTTCTGTTAACAATATATCCAGACACGACACCGACACAGCCCGCTCTCGTTTCAAAACTAGTTCACATCTGTTTACTAGAAATAGGCCCGTTTTCTATTCTTGTCACTATAATTAGTCTAAAAAAGGCGAAAACCTGTTTTCCAGTTTCCTCTGTATCGCAGTACGTACCTTTAGGTAATTTTATTGTATTGTAACTTGAGTTCTCTTGCGAGAGAATGTGAAAAGAGTGCTTTTAAAAGGTTTATACTTTACGGATGTGAATCAAGTGGACAAACAGGACGAAGAGTCTCATCAGTTAAGTACGCTTTTTCGGGAAAAAGGAAAATTAAATGCGGTGTTAAAAAATGTCGTGGGAGTCCTTGGGATAAAAAGGATCTTTCTGTGGTGTAATTATAGAACATCTTTTCAAGACCACAATCAGCCAAAATGTCTATGTTATTGTTCAGTTAGAGCCGAGACTGCAGATCTTTAAGATAATGGTTAATTGATATGATTAAAGCAGAAAAGGAGTGATAAGGTACTGATTAAAAAGAAAGAAAAACATCAAAGCGAATGAGAGGAAAAGGAGAATGAAAGACTGAAAGAATTCGACGTTAAAAAGTAGCAAAATGATGCAAAGGGAGAATTGAAAAAGTTAAAAAAAGAAGAAAGATCTAAAAACAGAACGATAACGCACAGGTTTTATAACATTTGACACTTTTCTCATTCAAAACCTTATAGAATATTCGGTTATATATTTAATGCCGTTTCACCTGCAGACAACATTAAGAGCTGGAAAGGCTCATTGTTCATTTTGTCACAACTGCTTTAATAGTGCCTGTGTTCCTTATTATCAGTATTAGGAGATTCAAACGAGCCGTCCGACCTGATTCTTGTAGACTTAATCAAGAACAAAAGAGACTTGTCCTCGCTAAACTTGATGAATTAAATAAAGCTAGTTGGAACTGCTTGCTGGTTTTCCATCCATCGATAAGCGCTCATATCATATCCCGTAAATTGTGTACATATAAACAAACCAACCTGATAACAATTAATGGGAAAGCGGATCTGCTTTGCCCGAGTCACGTTCACTTAGCTTCATTACTGTTCCGTCAACACTGAAAATAATTGGATATCAGGACAGCTCTTATAAAATAATCTTCACTAATATCTCAAAACACGAAGCTACATTAGATTATGCTTTGAAAATACACTGACTCATGAAAACAGTAAATGTTTAGACCATTTTACTTTAGTTTCCTACCTCATTAGAGATTTTTTCTGAAAAAAAACAACTCTTGTTTATGATTCCGCAGACTAACAAAACAATCTCTAGAATAATTGAAAATGAGTCGACAAAATGAAATTTCAAAGTGGTAGATAAAAAAAGAATATATATAATTCTCTTCGGTGAAAAGCTTTGCAAAAGATAAAGTTAAAATATAGGAAAACGATTAAACGTGATCATGTTGCCGTTCTTGGGAAGAAAATTGGAAAAAAATTGAATTGGACATTTCAGTTAAAGTTACAGCGAACGCCAAGATATCAGATTACTGATTTCATTATTTCTTACCAAAGAGGTGTAAAACTAAAATACTGAAATTTTAAATATTGTACTTATTTTCCTTTCATTTGGTTAATACATCTCTTCAAGTGTCATCAGCTTTTCAGCAGTACTCTCAAAATTAGCGTAGTTTTATTGAAGAGCTGAGCTTGATAAGATTGTCTTATCTCTGTGGCGGATAGCATTACGTTTTAGATGTAAAATACTTAACGATATCTTGATGAAAGAACCCATAAAAAACTCAAGACGTCAAACATGTGATAAAATATGAAATAAGGCTTTGTCCGTAAGTCATGAATAAAGAGTGGTTTGGTCCATGTATTTTTGCGGCAAATTGAGAGATAACAGCATTAGGAACGGACTATTAGATACTTGATGGGGGATCAGAGGAATTTGTTGTCTTGTCTTTTTTTAACGTCATTACCTTGCACGATTTTTTCCCCAGATATGAAATGATAAATATTATTAAGATATATACAAAGGCAAAATTACTGCCGATTCAGTGCTGACTGTTCGTTCAAGGACGCCTTCACTTATGGCGGTTAACATAATGACAATCAGTAATTTTAGACACATAGGCAAAATCAGCTGAAAATTGTGTCGTGTAAATGGTCCTACGACAGACGTACGCGGCTTCAAGACTTGTCGTAGCATTTTAAACTATGGCTTAAAATCCTACGACACGCCTTATACGATAAGTCGGGTGCGCGGCAAGTTATGCCGTGTAAATCAGCCTTTAGAGTTCAACCCAAGAGCTGTGATATCATGTGAAAACCAACAAATAATAGTCCCCTTCACAGTTCCCTGCGCGATCTTGAAAGGAAGCCGTGCCGTTTGCCGTTTGCATCGAAGCGAGACGAATGTTGAGCTTGCAATGATAGAGACGTGAATAATTATCCAAGGTGATGTTAAAAAAGGTCTCTATCATTGCAATCACAACGTTCGTCTCGCTTCAATGCAAAGGCACGGCTACCGTTCAAGATGGCGCAGGGAACTGTGAATTAAAGAAAGTATTAGCCCATATTTGCGGCGGTTCCGCTTCTCATGGATGATGGATGATTTTTCAATATACTTATTATAATCAAATATTATTAGCAATATATTTTCTAAGTTAAAATGGCAATTTCCAACACATCAGAAACTAACTCCACGCTCCAAGGATTACTGGGCTGCCTATTGTGTTTTTTGTTTTTTTCATGTTTTCACGTCTTGGTTTAGATCGATTTTATTCAAAAACGCCGGTTCTTGTTTCGCAATCGACTCTGACAGTACTGAATTGCTTTGGAAAAATCGGCTTACTTAAGATCAAGTGTTCATAATCATTCTGAATCATGTAAGAAAGATGGCGCTTAAGGTGGAATCCTTTAAAACGACAAACCGTAAATAAATTGAACATTTTGCAATTGTTAATATTACTTGACAAAGACTAGACATTTTATCCCGAGACAAAGTTAACTGAGAAAGGTTGTCGGTTAAGGTTTTTTCCCATTACCAATGACGGCGATTAAGGCAGTGGAAAAACAGATTACGGTCTTTGTTATTTCCTGAATTGATTTTCCAGAGCGTAAAAAGATCATTATTGAAAAATCCTTCTTTTGGGTTCGATAATATTGTTAATGGAACTCGTGCGTGATGTGCCCTTTTTAACGGCTTTGCAGGAGGTAAGCTTTTAAACCTAACTTAACTCTTCAGTCATCCTGGTAATCAGGAAATTCCTGGCAATTACATTGAAATGGTGGGAGAATGCATTGTCACTTATATATGTACAAAAAGTGTTAACTTTACGTCTCTTGTTATTTACAAATACCAATTACATTGATGAGTTCGCTTTACATCTAAAGGGTTTACTTAAAGGATCAATATTTTGGAAAATTCATCACGTAATATCGGATATTCCGAAACGCATTGTCATCAATATATATATACAAAAAATGTTAACTTTATTCGCTTTACATCTTAAAGAGTACTTTAAGGATCAATATTTTGGAAATTCATCGGATATTACAAAATCGTATAAAATGTTTTAGGAGAACACCCAGCTTAATAGAGGGGGTGATATTGGGTCGGAGCTTAAAAGTCCACCCGCCTCCGCGATCCCTATAACATAACCTGAACGCGACTCGATATACTCTTTCTGCCGTGTCCAGTCATTTTCTGCATGTAACATTTTATAATTTTTCTTTAACTGAGGGAAGGTGGGTGATAAAACAATAGGACATGAAGTCCCCTGCAATAGGGCACGTGTCTCCTGTAATATAGGACACGAAGTCCCCTACTGATAAGACACTAAGTCCCCTGCAATAGGGAAGGAAGTCCCCCCTGCAATAGGAAGGCGAAGTCCCCTACAATTAGGACACGAAGTCCCCTACAATAGGACACGAAGTCCCCTACAATTAGGACGGCGAAGTCCCCTATATATAATAGGAAACGAAGTCCCCTACAATTAGGACGGCGAAGTCCCCTATAATAGGGCACTGTCTCCGGCCTAGAATGTCCAACCTTAACATTAAGTTATTCTGTTTAACTTGATGACTCAAGTCTTCTCATGATATCTTCCAGGTTTAGAGCCAGTTTCATGGCTGTTCTGAGAATCAGAAGGTCACCAACATCAGCAAATACTGTCGATGTCATAGACACAAGTACGAATCATCGGAGAAAACGGAACGAAGCTGCAGTACTTCAAACACGACCAGCACTCGACAACCAAGTAACAGCAGAAGCACTCTCGATGCCTAGCTTCCTCCATACCATTGCCAATGATGACAATATCGCCAAGTCACTGATCGGCACTGAACGTAATAGCCGCACTAAGTAAAGAAAAGTGCAAATGGTGATGCCTATATATGAGAAGTCGACCCTATATGTTTTGCTGCTTCTTAGCAAGGATTGGGATTGCGGTGGATGAAACGACGACTGCATAAGAAAATTTCTTTAACGAATATGTTCGTTTATTTTCAATTTGGTTGACGGACGCCGGAGCAACAGACAGCCAAGCTACTTACATTAGCAACGGTTTATTCGCCGTTCAGCATCAACTAAAAACCAATTAAAAAAAAGTAAGACATCCCTAACGACTAGATTAGATATTCCTGTCTAAACACAACTCATGTCGCTGTGCTGGATACCAATCCCGGGAACACCCGGATAGCTGTTTATACTTATCGAATTAACATTGGGAATGAAGATCACAGCTGGAGTTCCAAGAGGATCTGTTTTCGGTCCTTTATTTTTCTTGTTTTTGTACTTTGAAAACCTGGCTTTTCTCGACAATCGTTTTTTGTTGAGGATGCTAACTTGGGTTGCAATGTTTCGCTAACTCCTTATATTCTGCATTCCGCTTGAATTAGTAAAACAAGTACCGACATCTATTATCAAAAGGGTCCAAAGAAAAACATCGAGTGGCGTGGGCAATCAGTCTGGCGGGTTAGTTTAGAGTCAAGTACAAGCTGGCGTAAATAGTTTTTTGCGACACTTGAATATAAGTGTCTTTCAAAACAACATTCCTTTCTTAAAAGCTGACCCAATTTTTTTTGTAATTAGATTTTTAGAACTTTAGAAAAGAAACGGTGCAGACAGTAGCGTAGCTAGAGATGGGGAGTGCATTAAAAATGCAATACAATGAATAAAACGAAGTGAAATTAATAGATCATTAGTTTGATTTATTTACACACCTTAATTAATAGCTTAATTATTATAATTCAGAAACATGAGAGGAAAATGTGACGTGGAGTTAAGTTCAGCTTTCCAGTAGTGCTCTTAAAACCACTAAATTTCTGCAACATGACACGGAAGAGGACGGAGCTAAAAGGATAGAAAAATAAAGTACACTAGAGAACAATTAAGTGAGGAATAAAATGTACGAATATCGAATTAGAGTAACACGTTTATAACTCTTTACAATTCAAAAACATGACAATTAAGAAAGTGCCGCGCGCGTACGGATAAAAAATTTAAAATTTAAAATTTAAATTAAAAAATAAAAAATGAAAAATGAAAAACAAAAAATAAAAAATAGAAAATAGAAAATGGAAAATTAAAGTAAATAATGAAAAAATAAGTTCTTAATATTCCTAATTTTACGAGGGTAGCAGTTAATATAGCCAGTGGCTAACAAACCTGTGGCCCTCTTTCCAGGATCGAATTCGATTTTAGAAGTTGATTTTTGTGGAGGGAGGAAAACCGGAGAACCCGGAGAAAAACCACAGGAGAGAACCAACATACAACTCTACTCACATACGACACCGAACCCAGCAGAACTCGAACTCGGGTCGCCTTGGTGAATCCGACGGCGTCTCAATGTCCTATAAACACTCTCGCAGTTTTTGAAATTTTTACTTTATGTAATGAAAATTTCATTCGTACGAGTCCATTATTAAAGACCGAAGTAGTAAAGCTGAATCCTGAAATTCGAAGGTCGGGCGTCAGTTTGACGCATTCATTTATGAATATTCTCGCGTCGGAAGGCTTGTTTATGATAACTAGTCCACACCTTTCCATTTATTCAAGATTATACTGTATCGCATTCGATTCTCGTAATATCTTCAGGAAACACAACAGTCTGTGAGGAAGTCTTTAAGGAAATGTTAACACAAACATCAATCAAGCCATATTTTTTTAAACTATATCTCCCTCAAACTGACAGAAAACATCCACAGACTACGGATATTTGGCGAAATTTAGCAAGTTTGTCGGGAAACAGTAAGAAAAACACGGCGAGGAGTAGCTAGTTTTGGTTATTTTTAAAGGCGTACATTTTGTTTCTCACGCTAATGTTTCTCGGGGAAAAAACTCCAAGTTCCGCCCGGAATAGAAGAACAATTCATGTTATCCTTCCAGAATTCGAACGAAATTACGTTTAGTCATCCTTTGATTCCAAAAAATTCACTTTTTCGAAGCGCGTATTTCTTTTGAACTTTATCCATAGAGAACACGAAACCCGGGCTGTTATTGAAACAGCAGATTGCAATAATAGAAAGATATGAGCCTTAGAGAAAGTGTGTTGGTTAGTTTACGTTCGCATTCTTGAAAACTAATGGAATCCATACCACAGTTAAATTCCATGCCAGTTTTGTAAACACAAAAACAAAAAACAAAACAAAAATAAAAAAATAAAAATAAAAAAAAACAGAACAAAACAAAACAAACAATAACAACAACAAAAATAAATATTTGGTATCTTAATAAGTTATTTAATGGTGTGTATTTTTTTAAATTTCTTATTTCACGCCGGGTTTCGCTGGGTTTTCTATGGCTGGGATTCAAAAGGAATGGGTGCTTCGAAAAAGAGAATTTTTGGGAATCAAATGATAACTGAACGTAATTTCGTTGTGAGGATAACCATGAATTGTATTGATATTTGTGGTTCCTTTATCAACATCGCAATCGAGAAGAGTTCATGATCAGAATATTTAATTTGCTCAACTTCACGCCCGAACACATTTTCTCGAATTCATGACGTAAAAGATTTTACTGCACATGCGCAGGAGAAAATACGCGCGACCGCTGACTATTGTAATCCCACATTAATTGCGCATGAATGATTTAACTGAATTGAATAATTAATTGCTTATCAACGCAATTAAATTGAGTTAATATTGTATTGCCCACAACGAACTAAAATGTCACAAATCTATCACAAAAACAGACAACTTCCAAAAATTGTAACCTGAGATCGGGAGAATCTATGAGTTTTGAATGGCGTTCCATTTATCCAGTTCTGGTTATCTTAATCTTTATAACTAAAGCAGATGGAGAATTATCCGGTAAGTAGGTTATCGAATGTCGCGGATTTGCTTATCAAGTTATTTTATCTCGCTATTAATTCAATTTTCTTTCATTTAGTTCGGATATTCACGGCGAGAGATTTTTAAAAAAATGAAAAAAAATCTTGAAACTTCCTGTTTTTCTATCGATCTGTTTTCTTAATACTTCAATCTAATTTGTTTTTCGTTTTTTCGTTTTTCATTTAAAGGTCCCTTGCTGTTATTTTCTTCTTGTTCTGTGCTTCCTTATCGCGTTTTTTTTCTGTCAAAGTTTGTCTTGATATGATTAAATTTTGTTTGTTACAGACGGGTGTTATTTTAGGCTTTTCTTAAGCACCTGAAATATCTCTGTTTCATATCGCCTAGTGTTGTATGTTCCATTCAAATTCTGTGCAAACACACAAAAGTTAAAACAATGGAGAAATGAAACGGGAAGCTTTGTCATTAGAAGCCGCATTGATAGTGTCAGGAATTGGCGTCTATCTAATTGGCGTCTGTCTATCCTTCGTATACACCTAACTCAAAAAACGTCACCGCCAAAGGCGATAGGCGATAGCTCATTCCAAGACCGCAAAGAACTATGGGTATGAAGTAACATCTGCACTATTCTGATATTTAGCTAGATAACGCTGTATGGTCCTTTTACACAGGCCAAGAAAAACTGCAGCATCTTCGAAGGAAAATTTTAGGGCTTCAACAAACCAAATAACTCTCCATCGGAGATCCTTGTTCAACGGAGCCGGCATAGTGTATTATTCTGCCTCACTCATTGTCATTAATTAGGGATGGGAACGCAACTCCGACCAGACGTA
>OCZR010017855.1:44220-55296 GCA_900234385.1 Anemonia viridis
CGTTTACGCCGCTTCGCGGCGAATCTATCCGAGAAAAAAACTACGAGAAACCTCTGGGACCAGGGTACTTGGGAACGGATCAAACTTTGAAAATCTTTCTTCTGATGTAGAAACGATGCACAGATTTATGTGGGTCAACAGCGGCCGAATCCGAATCCGGGAAGCGAGGACAGGCAAACAAGTAAACGAACAAACAAATGACAAACCATCAAACAAGCAAAAAAGATAAACAGACAAACAAACAGCTGAGTGATACGGTTGACCACCATGGTTGAAAATTACTCACCATATGTTTGATCTTTTTCTCTTGCTGATCAATTTTTTCTTCCTTCTGTTTTAACAATTCCTCTTTAGCTTTAAGCTCTTTTGTCACTGACTATCAATAAAATAGGAAGCCGATTAGTTCTGCAAAACTGACGAAGGACTTTTTAGTAAATAAAGAATGGGAAATCTATGAACAACGCAGGACGAAATCATTGTACAACTTAACTCTTCGTTCCCACTCAAATTAAGATACGATACCGCACACATGCTCACCTTTTCAGTGCCTTGCACCTTCAATAGGTTTTCTCGTAGAACCTCCCCTTCTTGCATCTCTTTCCTCAATTTTTTCACATGAGCGCGAACTTCTTCCAATTCATTTCCTTTCTCTCTTAGAGTTCTATTCTCTCTTCTCAGCTGATCAGCTTCCTGTAAATTTTCCCGCAGACTACAATTCTGTCGCTCAACTTCTTCTATTCTTGAATTCAGCTGTTGTTTCTCAGCCTCGCCGATACTTATTCTAAGCTTCAAGTCGTCGAGTTCCCCTTGTTTTAGTCTTAAGTTATCAGCTTCTCTAAGCTGTGAAGTTAGTCGAATTATATTCTTTTTCATTTCATCAAATTCTTTAGTTTTAGCTAAGAGTGCTTGATTTTCCTCTCTCATAGAATCAAGGAGTTTCGCACTTCGTTCCAGCAAAAGGTTTCTGCGTTGCAAGTCTTCGAGTTTTTGGTATAATTCTTTCTTTTCGCTCTCAGTTGCTTCAAGCATCAGTTGCAATTGTATCGTTTCTTCGGTGTTTTTATCGGCCGTCAGTCTCTTATTCATTGCTTCTTCAAGTTGATTTTGCAAAGATTCGTTCGTGAGAAGCAAATTTTCTACCTTGGATTCTAGTTCCCTCTGGTTCGACAACGAAGAGGCATTACTTTCATGCCTCTTTTCCAGCTCCTCTTTAAACTTCGTGAAATCTTTCGTTCTCTCTTCGAGTTCTTTTTCTTTGAAAACCAGTTCATTATTCCGTGCATATAGTTTTTCTATCTCACGGTCTCTTAGTTGTAATTCCTCATTTGTGTTTTCCCTTTCCCTTTGCAATTCCTCCAATTCTTTAAGATGCTGTTGTTCGACGTCTTCCAGTTGCTTTTGTCTCACCAACAACTGCCTACACTGTGACCTTGAATCATTCAATTCATTTTCTATCTCCAATTGTTCATGGCTTTCTTTTTCAACAAAGCTCATCTGTAGTTTCTCAACCTCTTCCTCTCGTTCAACCAATTCTTTATTCCTAAGCCTCCAAACTAACAGTTCACTTTCTTTTTCCAACAGTTCATCTCTTTCCCTCTTAAGATCTTGTATTTCCTTTTCTTTAAGTTGTAACTCAGCGTCTTTTCTTTTAAGCTCTTCCAGCTGTGTGTCTATTGCAGTAGAATGTCCTCTGCTTCTAGACGTATTTCCATGAGGTGTCAGCTGCCCGGAGATCTTGTCTTGTACCTCCATGACGACTTCCTCTAGTTCCTGGTTTATTGCTGGCAAGGCTTCCTCGCTGGTATTGTCTTGGTGGTCAGTCGAGTCTGTTTCATAGAAGTCTCCTCTCAGTGATGATGATGCATTGGAGTTTGTCCGCGGCAAGGATGGCGCCGGATGTTCCTGTGTTTCTTCCTGGACTACTTCGGATACTCTAAAGATAGTAAACGAATGGAAAATACATTTTGAGCTTGGTAAAGCAATATGCAATATGCAACATGCAACATGCAGCGAAACTTTTTTGGATATAGTACAATTGTCAGCATTTGATAAAGTTTCTGTCATTTCCACAAACTTGTGGCTGACTGTCTAGTACATAAGTCTGTACTTACACATAAGGATGATCACTTGGTACAGGTTTCACGTGTTTTCTAACCAATCGGAACACATGATCCGGCTCGTTCCAGGCCTTTTGAAGTCTTAGCGGACACACGTGATCGGTGACCACCCGTCTGTCATCTGAAGAATACAAATATTTGAAATGTTAACAAACGAATCATCTTGGAACAACAAAATAAACACACAATCCTGTCTTTCTATCACTGGAATTGATAATGGTGAGCAAGATGAATGATTTCTGGACTCAAACTGCGTCGCTCTCCGGTTTTCTTCCCTCCGCAAAATCCAAGACCATCAATTGACCTCTTTAGCTTCGTATGCAAATTGCCCATTTCAAACCATGTGATGTTTACATGATGGTCTCTGGAGACTTCTTTCTTTATCTTTCTGAAATCTATTCCTTCATATTGAAATAAAGAATTCTCTCGAGACCATCATGTAAAAATCACATGGTTTGAAATGGGCAATTTGCAAGGTAGCACCTCTGATCAGTTGCTAGACCCGAATGATTGACTTCAAGATAACAAATTAAACCGATGCTCTGCTGCAGATGAACCTGTACTTCGCTCTTACTTTCATTGTCTTCAGACACCTCCATCAACTGGTAATCTTCTACTTTACCAGGAAGATCATACTTTTTGATGATCAGCGGCAAGACATCTTTACATGGTGTTCTGGAGGAAACGGCAATGGATCGGTAATCTAGGTCATCCTCGTATTCGTCCATCTCGAACAGCATCTGTGGCACAAAGAAAAAATTGTTATACCCATGGCCAGATTCCAACAGGCTTGGACTAACTCACAGCTTTCCTTTAATGCGCAACACTTCATGGACTCTTGCAGCACGATGAAATGCAACTCAATTTGTGAGACAAATCAATGGAAATTCTTCTGTTTTGTCCTTCAATTGGCAACAAATACGGTGCATTCTAGAATGCGCACTTGGTAATTGACGCACTATAAAGACGTAGGCGTCGTTTGTTAAGACATATAATAATTACTATTTGTCGACGTACCCTAACAGAGCCTTCATCGCGACATCGCATCTCAAAGTGGAATTTCTCAGGGTCATGCCAACGACACTGCCACGTCAGGGGACAATCCCCTTCCTCCAACACTTGATTTACTCCTGCGAAAAACAAACGGATTAAGAAAATTAACTTTGGAAATCAATGGAAGCCGACGGGGCGCACTTTGCCACTTACTCTATCATCATTGACGGTACTGAGCTGAAGCTACACGGATTAGACTAAAGTCGAAACGGACATGGAGATCCTGAAGATCAATCCTAGCGGCTGCGAAGGCTGCGCACTAACCAACTGAGCTGCGCCTGCTCCAATTCATTTACTATACGACGTGAGGAGGAACAAAATGCTAAAAAATAAGTCATCATATAATCAATACTCACCTCCCTTACCAAGCCCTATTTCACACAAGTAGTAACGCAGGGGGTCCACCACCATGTCATACTTATCAAGAACCATGCGCACGACCTGGGCACTAGTGGTTGTCATGGATACCATAAAACTACAATATTTTGTCTGTCCAGATAACGCGGTTGGATACACTCGTACAATGCCTTGTGGACCAGACTGCAGCAGGTATTGCATGGCAGGGTTCAATTTCTTGGAACCGAAAAGCTTAGTTAGTTTGGAAGACTTGTGGCTGATTGACAGGGATTCCCAGAATTTAGAGATGCTGTAAGAAATAAAAAGGAAAATAAATCAAAAAAAGAGAAGAGAATAAAAGTACGTCTCGGAATTAA
Organism: Anemonia viridis; assembly: GCA_900234385.1. NCBI lineage: Eukaryota > Metazoa > Cnidaria > Anthozoa > Actiniaria > Actiniidae > Anemonia > Anemonia viridis. The sequence goes on from OCZR010017855.1 coordinate 48,104, forward strand.
TTTTTTTGGATAGTTTAGGAGGCTTGTCACTAATGGAAAAGGTTCCAGAGTTTGAAAAAAATATAGACCCCTTGCTGCACGCCGGATTGCAGCTTAATTTGGAAGACAAAACAATAGCTTCCATGGCCAATTCTCAGGAAATTGAAATTCCATTGTTTTGTCCTCCAAATCGAGCTGCTTTGACGTCACGTGGGTCAACTACTGGAGCCAAGAAAACTACAGTAATTTCGGTAAATTTATTAATGAGCATGTAATGAGTAATTTTTAATGAGCATGCCATGCACATTACCTTTTCTTTTCCTTTTTATTGGTCTTACTTTTCTTCTTTCTTTTTTCCTTCGTCTTTTTGTGTCGTGCGGCTTCCTTTCGATCTTCCTTTTTGGTTTCCTCCTGTAAGCCCTGCCCATAACCCGACGCAGATTGTAAATCAGAATGCTGTGAATGACTGGGTGTAATATTTGTACGGGGATGCTCATCACTGGCAGTAACACTGCTGGCTAATGACGTAGTATCTGACGACATGTGGTATCCCGGATCACTGTCCATTGGTGATCCTGATTCCTGTGGCGATTGCTTTGGAAAGTCCATCGAGTTGTTGAGGGTTGGGGATCGTAGGGCTGTCAGGACAGCCAGAATTTTCTCTTTATCTTGCTCGGAAGCTGTTTCAAGAGCATCTTAAAACGACGACAGAAAATATAAAACTATCTGTCAGTTGATGTGGAAGGTTTTTATAGACCCTTTGGCCTTGGGCGTAATGTTTTCCTATTTCAGACTGGTGTCATTCTTTTGAGAATGAGATTTTTTTGGAGCTGTATTTAAATTCATGTGTCCTCTAGTGCGCAACCGCACTAAATAAAGAAATGATACTGTAGGGAATAACACGTATTCTGAAAATCTGCCCTGAAAAGCTGCCCGGCTATTTCGTTTTCCCAGCACCCAGTGAATCTCCCCTAAATCTCCCTAGATCAGTGACGTCTAAACCTTGCCTTCTCTCAACAAGTCTGATGCAATAGTACCAGGGATGTCAGCCTTCACATCCCGTGCCTAGTGCTTTTGTGATGAAGACCTCTAAGAATCTTACCTTGGATTTCAGCTTCTAGATGTTCTTCTTCACTTGGGTTATCAAGTTCGTATATTTCAGATAAAACAAGTTCTCTTTCGTCTGGAGCACTGATACCAATTTCCTCTGGGGAAAGAAATTTTACTTTAATTGAAAGGAATTGAATCATATTATTATTAATTGAGAGAAAAGGAACCATAATTTCAAACCATAATTGATTGAAGGAACACAGCTTTACTAATCCATCCCCTCCGTCCGTCCATCCACCCACCCACCCATCCATCGACCCACCTCACAGGCGGACCTCCACACGCACCACTATTTACACGTACGTACCTAATAGCTGAAAATTGATATTCTTAAGCGTTCTTCCATCCACATGATGAGCTTTAAAGAGAAAAAATACATGGTAAATGCATATATAAAAACTTGAGCTACGCCGCTGATTTTACGCGGAAAAAGCAATTGCAAGGCAATTCTACATTACCTCTGAATTGGTCTTTGAAGTGTCCAAGTCCAACGTACTGTAGCCAGTGTAAGGCATCGTTTTCGGTCCAGTCAACCAAAGGAATCTTGTGGAAAGGCATAACTTTTTTCTACAAGAAGAAAAGTAAACTAGGTAAATTAACTACTTTCCAGCCACACGTCGTCTGGCATAATGTTTTGTTTTGCAAAATTTCCATGCTTCAAAACTTTAGTTTCCATGAAGGAAAGCGTAAATTAATTTTCTTGTGGATAGCGTAGCGTTAAAACGAATTATCGTCGAAGGAATTATTGTGAGAGGTTTGAATGTATCTCTCTTTACATGTTATATTCCAAACACTAATTTCAGTGACGATGAACGTTCGTTTTCAAACATATGACAATGCTTTGATCTATTTGATATTTTGACCATGAAACAGTGATATTGTTTCTCAAACTCATTACTAATCTCATAATCGGAGAAAGCATATTTTTTCAAAGAAATTTTTAAAAAAATACGACTGCTCTTTTTGGGTTTCCTGTGTTTTGTTTTGACGCACGCGCGTTTGGCTTCATATGAGTATTGGCGGGAAACTAGAGTCGAAGGGTTGCCATGCTGTTTTCTGGTGTACTTTTTTCTTTTTCCAAAATTAACGTTTCTTTTGCACTTGCTTGACTAAAAGACGGCTTTTTTAGAAGCCTTAGTTACAAAGAACAAACGGAAATTCAGAATGAACTTCATAAGTAGCAGGAATTAAGAATTATTCCCTTTGTTTTGTGTTTTGTCAACATGAAAAAATTCAAGGTAAGAATAGTGTAAAAATTTCGAACACAATTTTAAGCTTAAACGGTTCCCTTACGACCCACCCTGGTTCTTTCGTCTTCTTTTATCAGGGAAATAAAAGCGAAAGACTTAGGCCCGGCAGTTGTGAAATAGCACACATTCAAGTAACAAGGCCTGCTGAATTCGACAAGAATTTGCAAGGTTTGTAGAGGGTGCTTGAAGAGGTAAAACGGGAGCTGGGATGTCTTTTTGGGGCTGGGAAATAGGATTTCGAGCACTGGGACTAGGATTTAGCTATAACTGGGATTGGGATTTTCTTAACTTTAACTCTACAACTTGGGATTATGCATGAATGGAATAGAGTTTTGCAAAATTTTGGATTGAGAAATGGGTCAGTACCCTAAGACATCTTATTTTCAACCTTCATATTTTAGTTAAAATACATAAATCTCTATAAAATCAATGATACATCTAGTTCATGATAAATAATATATAATTTATAAATGGCTAATCAGCTTACCGAAGGTAAAGGCATTACTGTTGACAAAGCAAGGGGTGGTGGAATATCGTCAAAGTCTACTTCATCATTTTCCTCATCACTATAAAAAAAAAAGTAAAAGATGAATAATGCAAAATGATAGTTTTGCAACAATACCAATATCAGAATTGGTCATAATTTTTTACATTGACCTTGACAAGACGTTTTTCTTTGAGTTCTTTTGTCGTATATTATATGCCGGGATATCAATGAAATATAATGGTAGTCATGGCAGCTGTGATGGATATGATATCTTCACTTTGCAACGAGTGAGCAGTGAAGAGAGATCTTTTCAACACTTGAAGATAAAATTTGTATCTCCGCACCCCCCTGGTAATATCCTCTATATGATACTCATTACAATCTATAAACTATAGCAATACTCATATATTGATTCATACCTTGCAAACATTGGAGGGGGCTCATATAAATCTTCAGTTTCATCATTACTAGTTTCCTGTTCCTCGTTAAACAAATGAGGTGGCTCAATAACATCATCATCTTGATCTAAATCTAAAATCAATATTATTATTTCAATTATGTGGAATAATAGGTTTGTAGAGATTTTTTAATAATCTGGTAATGGTTGACTCCAAACAAGGTATATTTTATGAATTTCCAAGAAAGGCAGACCCACTGAACCCATTCCATCCTCCTATCTAATAGCATTAAAAGTGTAATTATGGTAACATGAACTTTTCTTGCAACATAATTGTTGCAAGAGGGTTTACATGGTGCAAGATGATGCTACTTTTACCAAAAATAGAAATAAATTCTACTTTTGGCAACAATTGATTACATGACACAATTTTCTTAGCAACTTGTCTTGCAACATCATTGCAACATCTATTATTCAATTATTTATTTATTGTATTATCATCAGCTGACATTGCTGACATTAATTCAGCCGTGAGGCTGCAAGAAGCAAGAATAAACAGCATTATCATTATTATTATTACATTATAAGTGGCAAGATGGTTTACATGCTGCAAGGTGATGCTACTTTTACCAAAAATAGAAATAAATTCTACTTTTGGCAACAATTCACCATTTCGGCATCAGGCTTTCACGTGATTAAGTGTGTTACAGTCACGAAAAAGTTTGGACAATGTTGTCGCTTTGTCACTCTAGCTTACTAACATTTGAAGGAAAATTCTTTATCATTTATTTATTTGATTCTCTAAGCAACACAAAAAAATTCATTCTAAAAAGAAATACTCCTGAGGTCTGTTATGAAAATAAAGTGAATGAGTCAATTTGATAATTCCATCCAAAGTTAATTAAATAGAGTGGCAAAGAGACAACATTGTCCGAACATTTTCGTGACCATAACACCATTAGCCACGTTTAGACCATGTGAAAGCCTGACGCCGAAAGGTGAATTATTGCTGTAAATTGTCTCTAAACATTTTTTAAAATTGCACTGTGCAGAGGTTACATACTGCAATGCTCCATAAAATTTTTTGATCACAATGCCATGAAAGTAATTGCACCTTAGCCAAGAGTGTATTGCCTGATAAAAAAAATGCACTCTAGACTCTTCTTATGGTCAAAAATATGCTTACTTGATGAGGAGGTATGCTTTGAACCCCATTTTCAATCCACACTAACCTTGGTTCAAATAGTTTAAAGATTCCTTGCCAGCATTTTGAACATCAACCTCATTCACAGGATACATGTAGTCAACATCATCTGGAAGATCTTCAGTTTCCAAGTTCTCATCTCTATGTTCATCATCATCATCATCATCATCTTCATCACTACTTTCCTGGTTCAGTATGTTATCAGGTGAATATTCTGTTGAATCATCATTTTCAGTCCACCTTGGATCAACATAAAGTCCTTGACTCATACTTAAATTATTGCTATCATGACATTCTTCGTCAAGCAATATTTCACCTGGACTGTATACACCATTGAAACGTGTACTTTTAGTTGTATAATCAAAAGTGCTTTCCATGTCAATGTTCTCTCCATCATCAATTGAAGTATTTGGAACAGACTCCTCATCATCACTTATGTTTCCATAACTTTTGATGTTGTCAACATCAGTGTAGCTTTGCACATGATGACTTTCTAGTATATCATTCATAACTTTGAGGCTATCATCAGGATTGCAAGTGCCATCTTCATCATCACCATCAATATCGTCATCAATATCATTTGTAAAATCACTGATATTTGTATTGTGACCATCAGTGTCATATGCATCATGATTCTCATCATCATCATTAGCATCACCTTTGTCCCTTATATTATCCTTGTTTAGCATTTGCTTTCCTGTATCAATGTGATAATAATCTTCATCAGTTCTAGTATATGAACTTTTTCCCCGCAAGTCCATGTCTGCATTAGCCCTCCTATAACTTGTCTTTATGCCTAAGCTATTCTCATCTTTGCTCAAACCCACTTTTCCATCCACTTGTGTACTAACAAAAGATCCCCTTGCCGAACTGTCTAGTCCTGGTTTATTTCTGTATTCTTCAGGTTCTCTTTCTTTTCTCTTTAAAAACTTATTAAATATTGTTCCACTTTTCAAGGTAGATTCGTTTAAACTTGCATTAAGAGGCCCAGTTCCAAGACCCCAGTCAATTTCTCTCTTATACCCACTGCTGCTGCTACTCCCAGATTCAAAAGACAATCTCTCAGAATATTTACATGGGAATGTTCTATTCATTTTTTCATTGTCATTACTATTAGTTTGAAAATTACTTGTGTTTGGAGTAGTATCTGATTCTGCAAGAACATTATCCACTGATACTGGTTTGAAACGACGACGTCTGGATGAAGATTGATTGATTGATTGTGTTTGTGTAGAATGTCTAGTACTGCTTTGCCCAGACAATGAAAATGTTTTGCTTTTAGACGCAAAAGAACTGTCATTAATATCTGATGAACGCAGGTCATTAGTGGTGTTATTTGTATTGTTATGGCTATAATTACGTTGGATGTTTTTGCTATTTTCTCTTATTCCATCTGATGAATTTGTCTTGTTTGCACGAGCCTTTTCAGATTCCACTTTTGGGGATGAAGGGTCCGAAATCGAATAATTACCTATCTTGTTTTGTGTCAATATCTCTCCTTCCAGAGGTGGCGGACTACTGGGTAACGGCGGTTTGGCGCTGTCACTAATTGATTCATCAGAATCAACATAATCACCTATTAACATGTCACCTAAATCCTCGTCAGAAGAAGAATTAAATTCCTGTTGCGACAATTCTGAATCAAAGTCTTTGCTATCATAATTCGTTGGCACTTTTTCCTTGGGGTAACGACTATCGAATCCAGTGCTTACTGCACCACTATTGCTCCTCGTATTCATAGATAAATCCGAATCATTGAAGACTACTTGTTCTCTAACGTTTTTCCGTGAAGCATTCGATTTCGAGTTTGAAAGACTTAAGTGATTTTTCTCAGCCTCTACAGTCGATTGTTTACTATACGTAGTCTCACGTTTTGTATTATTGTTTAATCCCAAAGCAAAGTCGAAAGAATCTCGGCGAAGATCGGGGCTCCGAGATCTATTTCTTGTTGTGTTACTTCCAGGACGACGAGCAGGGCTTCTTGGACGAGACTTGGTTAAATGTTTTAGTCTTCCATTAGTTGACTGAGGTAAAAACTCCCCTCTTTGATCCACAAGACTTGACGAGTCATCCTCTAACTGCTTTGTACCTTTGGCAGAAGTTTTCGTAGTTCCTGGCGTTTCTATCCCAACAGAATACTGATCGATATCTCGTCGTTTTCGTGAAATTCTATCCCCTTGGGTCGATTTTTGGGACTCATTCGCTAGTCCCGGTAGGGCAAAAGCCCCTGAGAATTGGTTTCTTTTATGCATATTTTCCGTACAAGGAATGAAAAGCCGTATTAAACATGATAAACAGAACAAAAGAAAGCAATCTTCCCGCTCCAAGGTGATTAGGATTTGATTTGACTGACGCAACAGAGTATATCGCTTGTCATTTATTATTCATCACGCACTCTTTTAGCATTGCGTGACATAACACAAAACCACAGGTGGCCCATATCCATCATAGCTACTCTTTTTCATATTTCGTCATTGTTGGAGGATATCGAGTACAATTTTAGCGTAAACTGCTTACAACGCGTTCCTCATGAAGTACATTCCCGATCAGTTCCGTCAAATTGTTCAAACATCTATTTATAGACTTCCTTTAGAGCCTTTTTTACAGAGGCCCTCCATTGGAGAAGGGGTTGGCACGTTCTACCAATTCGGGTTTATCGCAGCTTTTTGCACTGAATCAAGACTAAAGAGATTAATAATATAATTATCTATAATTTTATTAGATGATAACTAGCGGTAAACTAGTGTGGGCTGCGTCGGTGTTTCT
>OCZR010018059.1:0-10943 GCA_900234385.1 Anemonia viridis
TATTTTCAGTTCCCGAGGTGTCCGCTTACGAGGGAGTTGACTGTATCAAGTTGAATCTCATTCTTGAGACAACGAAAGAAAAATAGAAGATCTATGTATTCATGAAAGTATGAGATTGGTAAAAGTTTGAGGTGGATAAGTCTGTCTTTGTAAACGAGCACAGGTTCGCGTAAGATAAAGCGAGTGGCCCTCCTTTCTACGCATTCCAAGTTTCGCATGAGATAGATAGAACCTGAGGAAGAAGGTGCCCACAAATGACTTGCATAAGTTAAATTTGAGCGTACAAGAGAGATGATGTAGAGAGATAGAGGTAGATTTCGAGAACAATTCAGTTCTGCCAAGAAAACCAAGCATTTTGTTGGATTTAGCCCACATGTCAATGTGGTTCCGTCTTTTCAAGCAGCAAACTGTAATAATTGCTTTACAAATTTACAACCTCATAATTTGAAAACGGCCAGATTAAAATCTTTGAAATTCATTTACAAATAGGGCCTTGACTTCTACTTTACATTTCCAAAGTTTCGAAAAAATCTATTGCGGAACGCTGAATTTTGGAGCCAGGCCCAAAAATTGTTTTACGGGATTTCCCCATAACATTAATATGCAAAGACTGATTGTCATGCCACACCCATAATTATAAACGTTAAACTTTTACTTATCACATCTGTGAACACCTTTGGGTTACGGCAAAGGAAAGATAGTTTTTAAGAGCTTTAAATGCAGTCAGTAGCTCGCGAAAATAAGCAAACAGATGAGTGCATTTCATTTGCATATTCAACTAAGACACGAGCTGGAAGGCCTTCAGGTCCAGTTGATTTACCAGTTTTCAGACATTTAAGCTCCTTGAGAACTTCCTCCGGAGACGGACAGATATTGTCAAGAACGAAGGAGTCTGAGGGAGAAATCAAAGTAGAACTGAACTGGCAATAATCAGAGAAAATTATCAGTAAAGATAGATGGAAAACGCTTGAGAAAGCCAAAGCTTTAATATCTTGGTCAGAAGTGGCTTCCGCCCTGTCCTCCAAGTACATAGTATCAGTGATCGAAGGAGCTACGATTAGATTTAGATTTAAAGAAGGATATCACGGCTCAAATTACGGCTTAAATTGTAAAGATAAATAACGGCTCAAATCGCTACACGATCCACAAGCAGTGAGTACGGTACGCAAAGGCTTTTAAACATTACGAAGAGCTTTTGAAGGCAAAATAACAACCAAAAAAACATTGTTTTATACCTCAGGAACATAGCCTGAGCTGCCTGTGATTTCGCGCTGTCCCATACGCCAATCAGGTTGACTTCCGATTCACCGACATGCAAATGAGTTCAGGCGCAAAAAAAACCCAGCAAATTCCATGCTAACTGTAATATACTACTGACACTCAATACCAGATAAAAGGAATTTGCATCCTAAAGATTGCCAAGGAACAAAGAGCAGTGGTAGATGTGTAAATATCAGTTATACCCTGCCAAGGAAAAGAGAAACGCTTTACGGCAGTTTCTTCGAGATCTTTTCACGTTAATTCTTAAAACAAAAAAAAAACATGAATAATAATAAAAATAAATTATATATCAGTCTCCTTGGGACGGCAGTCCAGAACAGCGTTACATTTGCATTTGTTATAAAATTTGATTCATATCTTGTAGGTATGTAGTCTCATCCGCAGCCGGTCTTTGGGTCGGTCCCATGATCTCCCGGTCCCTGGGACCGACCCAAAGACCGGCTGCGGAGGAGAATAGTAGGTGTGCAAAAAATCTTGTTTAACTGAAGTCTATAAATGGGTGCCTTATGACGTAGTTTGTTTACATTTTGAAATTGAATGTTCGAAAATATATTAAATTAATTTCAAGCTATGATAAAAATGACTTCATAAATGACAGGAACTCATCGCATTTACCAATATCTGAAAACTCGAGGCCGATTGCTTCTATAGTTTAGGAGATATTAACAATTTTAATTTAAGAAAATTTACAGTAAATGTATGCGTGGGTCCGTCTGGTGGTCAATACTTGCCCACCAGACATACATTTTCTTATAAAATTTCAAGATCTCGTAAATTTATTTCTCAAGGACTATCGAAGCAATCGGCCTCAACTTTTCAGATATTTGTCATTTGCGAGGTCATTTTGTTATAGCTTGAAATTAGTTTTTTTCGATGTAAACAAAGCGCCGGCGCCCACCTTACGCGAGTTATGGGCGTTTTAATTCGAGTACCCGTGTGCTCTTGAAACAGGGGTAAGCCTCCTTAAACCCTCGGCTATAAAATGAGTTTCTTATTGCACTGTACTTGTAGGTCAAATTTTGTTTTGAATTCCCTGACCCCGTACGCGTTTATTGATAATTACGTTCGTAAAGACGCATGGGATTGATTTTTTTCTTCAAAAAGCTGATTCTCAAGCTGATCTGCTGATCGTTTTTTCTCAGATCATCTGGCATCGGCCACAATTATTTTTTTCTATTTGGGTGGCTCTGGCTCGGCAAATTCAGCTTTTTTATTTGAATCTTAAAGATTCAAAATGAACAACTTTTCGGCTGCTCTTGAAAAGGGTTACGAGGAGTCTTAACAAATGGAATTAATCATTCCAGTCACGGGGTCTTCAGTTTGAAATTAATCGCTCAATTTTATATTGACTTGAAGACGCGTGTTTAGCTTAATATTGTTTTGACTGACTAAAATGCTAAAAAAAACACGAAGTTAACGACTTTGAATGTTTACTTTTACCTCTCGTTTTGATTTCACCGAAATCTTTATTTATTTGCCCTTGGTGAGGTTATTGTAATTCTTAAATAGCCTTTAGCTTTATCTAAGCAACTAAATTTGATCTCAAGAAGCATTAATTGATACCTTTAATATGACTGACTACTTTAGATCGTTCAATTTGAGCCCACGGTTAGCGCTCGCACAGAAACCGCTAAATAAAATACAAAATTTTATTGAAGAACCATACATTTTAACTTCGACAGGGCAAAACCCTCCAATTTTGCACGGGACCCTATATTTTTCTTTGCATTTTCCAAAAGGATAAAAAAACACAAAAAAAAAAAACAACAGGTAAAAATCAAGCCTTTGATAAATTTTGAAAAAGACGTAATGACCTTAACTTATTGAAAAATCGCCACGAGTGATTTTTTTGTCGTCATTTTGGCATGATTTTCAGTCAATTAAATGACCAAAATGATGAATTTTGGGCTTATTTTGCTTCTTTTTCAAGAAATCTATGTTTTTAATTGAAAATGAAGTTTCAATTATATTTCCTGAGGAAATAACTCTCATATCCTTTATCAATTTTGAGAAATGAATGTTTTTGTGCGAGGCTTGATTTTCGCCATTTTTCTTTCAAGAATTCATAAAGTCAGTTGTGTTCAAAATTCGATATCTCGAAAACGAGCTTGGGACACCCTATTTTTCACTCCATTTTTGGAATCAGTATTAAATTAACAAAAATTTTCTTCTAACAACATTTTCCTATAATGACATTTTCACCTTAATGACGGTTATCGAGATTCAAAAATTATATTTCAATATTTTTTGGAGGAAATTAAATGAAAAGTGTGTATAAGCAACTTAAAAGGGATCCAGAATTCAATAATAATAATAATAAAAAGGAAAAAAAAAAGAAATAAAGTAAGAAAAACGAAAAAAAATTTGGCTTCCTCTTTACTTGCTAAGCATAATTTGAATTTCAATTTCTGATGAAGTTAAGATAGTTTCTTGGTACCATGAAACTAAATCTGGAAAATTTATTGTTTAAATACAATACAATTTTCTTCAATCTTTTCGGCAGGAAGTTTTAAGGTAGAGTGCAAACAAATCGTTGAAACATTAGTTATACTACAATTCTATGCAAATTCTACTGTTCTTTATTGTTTCATAATAGCACTATTTTGTACTATTTAGTAAATTTTATTTCATGGATATATTGTTGGCACTCTAATATTAATAACAAGAGATATCAAGGAGAGACGGGGAGATATGTTCTTGCGACTAAAAGATAATCTTAACTAGGTAACATAGGCAAAGAACGTACAAAGGCTGTTAATTAATAGCTCATTTTGTATACAATAGGAATTCTGGACATATCTGTTATCACATCATGCCATTATACTGAGAGAGCAGCAGGTACACAATGATCATTTTGATCATTTCACTCAAATTGAGGCTGAATGAAAAATCTCTTTTGTAGTTCAGTTTGACAAGATCGAAAAATAAAAAGTTTATGAGGTCATTTTTCTCGTATTCCAAAACATACGCTATGAAAAATGAACGTTCATTTAAAGCCCACACACGCACATAATTTACGACTAAATGCCATGTTCAAAACAAACAAAGTTTTGCTGAAAATACTATTGGAAAAAAACAAAATAAATTTCAAAGTTGAAAAAATATGTTTAAAGGTTGTATGATTTATTCATCTAAACATGAATTCGGTTTCTAGAAGGAGACATTACCACGTATTTTTTTTTCTTGAGTGGATGTTATCGGATCGAGTTTAAAAAGGATCTTCCGTCTTGTCGGAGAGCACAATCGAGTTGAGGAGATAATTCTTCGCTAGTCAGTTCTTTCTCTCAAACCTGGATCATCGAATAACGACGAAAAAATAGTAATTATAAATTTTTTTAAAAAAACCTGTAGTTTTTGAGGTCATTTTGTTTTTTCGTATATTTTCATCTCGCGTGAGAGTTTTTTAGAGTTTAGGATGGCATTGTGTATCTGTCTTGCGAGAAAGATCTTACAGAACATTTGGACCCTTAACACTACCGCTAAAACCACGCACTGAACTTGATACTGAGTTTTATGTATATAAAGAATAAACCAGTTCGAAACAGATTTTCAAGACGAAGGGACAAAAAAGATGTTTGTGGAAGGATTAACTCACACACTTAGTTCCGAGGTACTGGTACTGAAGTGCCCTTCAACCACATGAACCATTGCAAATCCTGACGGTTTGCCGCCGATAATCTACATCTACAAACTTGAAGAATTATCCATTCAATACATTTATCTACACTCTCAAGTTTATTTAAATTCTTCGAAATAACGCATGAATTTCTTTATCAATTAAGTAACTACATTAAGAAAGTAAATTATGTGTATAAACTATATCATTATTAATCGATATCATGAAGTAAAGAATGAGAGTTTGTCCAAAATAACCCGCGCTCTAGTTGTTGTGGTTTTAGTAAATTCTCAGTTACAATCGCTGGAACACGATTTTCCTCCTTTGACAAATCAAGATAATGGTATCTTTCGAGAGACAGACAATCTTTCCCCCCATAATATATTGGGAAATATAGGCTTGTTTAATGATGAATTTTTGAGTAATTAGCTTCCTTTTCTTCGTTACTTCCGTTGCCATATGCATGGACGTCACTCTTTGAGTGATCGAATCCCTTGAAAGACTATAATGACTCAGGGGAAGCATGAAACCGTTCGAAGCTTGTTTTTTTGTTATTGGCCAATATTTTCTAGCAACGTTAGAACGCCTACACTATGCAAATTTGAGGATTTAAATGTTCGCCGTATGCTTCCACGAATCCCCACTTGTATAGAGCCAGGTGGAGTAAACAATAAGCCTAAACACTTACCTAAAACCGATCTTTTAATTTAGCATTTTCTTTATATGCCTATCGCAATTTTTCAAGAGTCAAATCGTGGTCATAAGTTTATTCTCTAGACCAGAGTGAACCAGCTTGGAATAAAATAATTATTTACTCAGACAAGAGCAGGAGTCTCTGCGGAGGGAATCGGAAGAATGTGGAAAGCATAAAGGATGTTCAGGAATCATTTCTTAATTACAAACTAAACGCCTGGACGAGAAACTTTAGACGACAAATTTTGTTTTGCCTGGAAGTGAAGTTTGAAGACAAGAGTTCAAGTTCTTTTTGAAGTGAGAAAAGTTGCCAAAGCTGGTCTCAACGAGCCTTGTGGAGTGAAGTTGCTCGGCTGAAGTTTGGGTTTGAACTGAGAAAGTGAGCATCAAAATGGCTTCTCGTCATCATGCAAGTAGCGCTAATATGTCAAAAATATCTACCTCTAACATCACTAATACTCATTCAGGATCTTCTTCCCTTTACTCCAAGGAGCTTGTCACCATTCTCAGCATTTATGAAATAATTATAATCATGTTCTGTCTCATAGGCTACGCTCTGGTTGTTTTTGCAATGATTTTTAACTCTAAACTCCGAAGTATTTGCAACTTTTTTATACTAAGCATGGGTTTAGCTGACGGACTGATAGCAACGATAATAATACCTGTTAGCCAAGGAGTTATGCTTCAAACTTTGCAGTATCATTCTATTGGTGCTTGTGAGTTCGTGAGCAACTTAAACTTGATAACAGTGACTGCTGTCGCTCTAAACTTGTGCGCCTGTAGTTTAGAACGATTTTTTGTCATTGCCTTCCCATTCCGATATGAAGAATTCCTCACGAGGAAACGAGCGCTTTGGATAATCGTGGGAATTTGGGTTTATGCGTTAATAGTAGGACTTTTGCCTCAGTTTGGCTGGTCTGGGGGAAAAACTCTGCTCATACGAGGGCAATGTTTGCGGCCGTTGGACAAGAATTATCTAATATTTAACACAGTCTTGCACTTTTGCATACCTGCTGTTTTAATGGTAATTACGAATGGGCTCATCTATAGGATTGCTTCCAAACAAGCCAAAAGAATCTATAGAATCCGAGCTAGTGCAACTCAGGCATCTTTCAGTCAATCGAACTCAAAAGAACAATCTTCTATCGAGGTGTTTAGGATCAACTATAGAGCTGCAAAGAGAATCTCAATCATCGTAGGCGCCTATCTCGTCTGTTGGGTCCCTCAAATGACTGCTTTATTGCTTTCTATCAAGATTGGTTTTAGATCGATACCTACGATTGTCTTTTTTATTACAATACCATTGCAGTATACAAGTTCGGCCGTTAATCCTTGTATTTTCTGCTTGTTAAATAAAGAAATACGAAAAACTCTAATTCGAAAGCTCAAAGCAAGATTCCCTATCTGGGGGCCTCATTCAAACGAACGAACTAATGCAAGTGAAATGGCCTTACGAGAAGATAGTCGCGCTTTCAGTGTTAACGTTTCTCCGCGAATTTCGAGCCACGTAGCATGACAGAACATTCCGAATCTGCTTGTTCAATCTATCAAGGCGTTCAACTGGAACTTTGATTAATAACAAGAATTGACGGAAATCAACAATATTGATCCGACGGGCTCAGTGGTTGCTATTGTCCTTCAGAAAGCTCTTTGACTGAAATTTTAATTTTTTCAAAGCGTTTTCACCGGATTCCTAACGACAGCTAAAATACTATCTCATATACCTTCGCTATTCAAATAGTCAGTTACGACTTAGCAAGAAAAAGGCAATTTAATAGGGGCTTCTTTAAATTACTTAGCAAGGATTAGATTCATATAGTTTTCATATTAGAGTATTGAGATATTCTTGTGGTTTAAATACGACTGCCTTTCTGTCTGCGATGGCCGTAACACTTGTACAACTTCCGAAAAAAATCGTATTTAAACAAGTAAAAGCCATTATGAAATTGTGCTGTTGGGCAATGTCTACATAGATGCTGTTTACTGGTTTTGTAGTAAAAGCATTTAGACGCCTTTATCATAACTTCGATAATATACCTTCCAGAAAGAAAAGAAAAATAGCCTCAAAAGATGTTTCTGCTGCATTTCACTCAATTAGATTTTTCAACTGACTCAGATAGTGTAAACCAAAATATTAATCTCAAAAATCTTATCTTCAACGTTCGCGGTCGTTGTTCTTGATAAACAATACGTTTTTTCCACTAACAAACAAAAACCAAGTACATTTGTTCAGAAATGTACGTTTTCATAAATTTAAATAACTTTATGAGCTGAAATGTCTGGTCCAGCTCATAATCACGCGAACTTACTTTAACAAATATCAATATCTTCCTATTTAACGTAACAATGAAATATTCCTTGCAGAAATATCAAAATTTAGATGTGAAATTTAATGATAATTGTCGCTAACTGCACTGGCATCGAATGACAATATTGCTGGCTGTTGGTTGTATGTTGTGTTGACTATACTATTTTATTACAGAATTAATTGCGGAGTCAATGTAAACTTGGATGTAAAAATGTTTGTATTCTTGACGATGAAAAAATTATGAGCAGGCTGTTTTCATTCATATCGTCTAGCAAGTTTTAATGATAATGTATGGACCACTTTATGTAAGATTGATGTTTGAACTTTATTTGGCATGAGTCTGGAATTCCCTGTCTGTAAGTCTCGAATTGAGTGAAAAATCCTGATATTGATATGGAGTTTTACAAAAACCCAGCATGATCAAGTGTCAGGTGCTGGTAAAGTGATCTAAATTCGAGAAGAATAAGAAGGGAGAAAAAATACGATTAAGTAGAAAAAAAATGTTTTTTATCTGTCTGCGTGGTGTTGCCGGCGCCTGTATCTTACCACTGAAGTGGTTTTACATCGACTTTTTTTAATGATTTTAAGGCGTTTATTATTGATACCCGACTGATATTTATTTGAATGAACATTACTCTTATTTGAGGTAAACCAACTGATTTATGGACCTCATTGCTGAAATCCACAATAAAGTTAGTTGTTTTTTCCTAATACATGATTTTTCGAATTTTATCTCGGAGATCAAAAACAAATGCCAAAAAAAATCAACTGAGCTAGAACTTGCTTCTTAGTGACTCGTGCATTTAGTCCTTTTTACAGAATCTAAAATGATTTGTAAAATATATGGTTAATATTAATATATATGTATATAGTCTAATAGTTTAATATGTATATAATATATAGGTTCGATGTTTTTATAAGGTTGTCATATAACTGTGTTTCGTCGTATATAAACTGACAATGATAGTTGTATATGTCTTGAATAAACATCAATCACACAGACAACGTTTCCACTTCTCTGTTTTTCTACTTATTCTGTATGAGAAACATAGATTACTAATCGATATTCTAAGCGAAAAGAAGCGGGCGCAAGGTTTCTTTATCGGCTTACTTTAAAACAGGTTGATACGGCTACAAGAATGATGTAAACCCCGAATGTCAACAGAAGGGAAAACCAACCGACCACGCATTTGTTTCTACAATGTCTCGTCAGTTGATCAAATTGTCAAGCATTTTTCGATGACTTGATAATAAATTGCTTCCTTTAATCCAAGAATGACATTGCTTCTGTGGCACCAATTTTTTTTCGCGCTTTCTTCGCCGGCATTGATTGATTCTTGACCGAGAATGGATTTGCAGCTAATCTTGAGCTTAACTTTGTTGTCAAACTAGGATTATTTTTCTTAACGAAGAAAAAAATTCACCACGAATAAGCTTCTAAGTCACCAACTTTATTTCAATGCTATCAATTTCCGTTTTAAGGGTTTAAAGTGTTAAAAGAGTTTTAAGGGAAACTTAGAAATTTTGTCCACTCGAGTAAAAAGGTGAGGAGTTCACCACCAACAAAAAATATTGATAATTGGTTTTGTAGAAAAAAATTTTCTTAATGATTTTCAATTTCAAATCCATTAGGAAGAAAGCCGAAAGAAAGGTAAAAAAGGAAAAAAAGAAAACATCTTTAAGTTTTTCTTGCAAAAAATAAATATTTTAAAGATATTAAACCTGTCCAATACAGACAGACTAGACTGACAAGAATCGAGACAAGAAGTGCTGAATCGCCTCCGAAAATTTTTCTTATGAAAAGAAATTCTTTTTATTGTCTTCGTGCCGTTGTTTCCAGTGCATAGTTTATCGTTCTAAGCTGGATAACATCCTGGAAGTACAATGGACTCGAAGAGATATCCCTCATTATAAAAGACAGAAAAACTAAACAATTTCATCCATTCGAGAAAATAAATTCAAATCTACACAAAAGTATTTCATTCAATTATACTCTTAGCATATTATATAGCACATTAACTACAGATCCTTCTTTTCACAAGATGTATAAGTAGGATATTTAGGGTTTACACTCATCTTGAAAATAAAATTCGCTGACTTTCCGCAGACATTCAAAATAAAATTAATAAAATTTAGAATTCACCGACTCTCTTTCAACCCTGCTACGTTTTGAAATATTTCCTGGTGACAAGCTAGTAAAAGTATAATGAGCACGAGTCTACAACGCCCAGTAACACAGAAGGCTTGCGGCGTATACGTAAAAGCACTTAGAAACTACAACGTCCTCTCACGACTAAGAATCATATTTTTGTTATTATGCGGCAAACAAATTAGAAAATCTATGAGGAAAATGCACCATTACTAAAAGGCGTTTTAAAATCTGCAAATAAATATATTCAAATTAAATAAAAGGTTTTTTGGAGCAGGATATAATACTGTATATTGAATAGAAAAACTTTTAATTCTATTTATATTTTCTACGCTGTTGATGGACAATTTTTCATAGAAATAACTATTGATTAACATTCGTCTCTCAAAGTTTTTTTTTAAACAGAAAAAGCTGATTGCAACTGGAACGAACTACGTAACTATTAAAAAGAGACATCATAACGTTTTTATGAGAAAACCCTTAAAATACGTTTTTCAATGGTTTACAGCTGCATTAAAAAATCTATAGAAAGTCTTATTTCTCTGATTGGCACCGAAATTATATTGCCTCGATATATTATAATCATATTTTTTCTTTTTCTTTTCTTTCTTTCTTTCTTTCTTTCGAACGAACCTATTTCGAAGAATTACGAAATATATACTACTTACATTTGGCGAAAATGGAGCGTTTTTCGTTAATTTTTCTTGAACGTCGTTATTTCCTACACAAACTTAAAAATTGCAATAAGATTTTTTTTTTGCTTTAGTCCTTTGGTTTCCTTCGACGTTTTGCCACTACAACTGAACTCCCACCCCAGTGTTGATTTGACAACTATATAACGGTTATCAAGAGTCAAAGGGTGAATTATTTTCTGTTATGTCTAGCGTTTACGAGTC
>OCZR010018189.1:3278-13626 GCA_900234385.1 Anemonia viridis
CCTTCTAACCAAATCCAAATTTCTTCATTTTATCGTTCAAAGTTAGCTATAATTCCCGACCTGGGGCTAAAACTGACGCGATCAAAGTATCCACCACATTGATAGGTGGATAATACAACATTCATGAATATCTAATCACATCTTTAGTACATTTAGCATCACATCATACTATCTAACATTCACAAAACTAAATTTTTCTAAAATAAAAGTAAAACATAGAATATTTTGCACGTGTATTCGTGTTAATACCGGCAGGTTTCACGGAAATTCATTTAAGCTTAAGTTTTCAGAACAATACTTACTGTATGTTTGTCCCAATTCCTTGAATAAAAGCTCTTTTTGTACATCTACAGTCGGCATGATGTAAAATTGTGATCAGGGTGTATTTTTGGTTGTTTTTTTAAGTGAGAAATTTAGTATTTTGATGCGATTCTTTTCGATTTCCTCCTCAGAACATTTCATCAGATTCGAACAACTGGAAGGGAGAGACTAGGGACTACTCTAGATTCCAGGCCTTAGCAAAAGCCGGGGAACGCCTGACACATTTTTCGTTTTCCTTTTCCTTTTCCATTTTATTTTGTTACTGTTTTCTTTCTTTCTTTCATTCTTTTTCTTTTTATTGTGGCTTTCCCTTTCCATTATTTCTATTGTCATCACCTTCTTCTTCTTCTCCTCCTCTCCTCTTCCTCCTTCTGGGCCTCAACCAACTGCCTAGTGAAACATCGGTCACTTTGGATTTTGTCTTGTGGTTTATTGACTAAATCAATTCTATTCGGAGTGGTGGTCAGTAGTCGCCAGTAGTCGCTAGACAACCTGACTAAGAAAGAAACAATAAAATAAGGATTTTGCATTCGCGCTAAGACAAACGCGACACGCGCACGATACGGGGTCACTTTCATGAGGTGTCATTACGTTGTTGGTAGAAAGGTGTTTTATCCATGACGCGTGTTCAGATTGTTGTTGTTGTTGTTTTGTTTATCTGTTTGTTTGTTTGAGTTAGCCTTGCCCTGCCTTAGATCAGATCAGATCAGGACCGGGTTCTTTGTTTCAGAGTTTCATAAGATAGATGTTGCCGTGATTGATTCCGCAGTGATTGATGAAATACGCGAACGTAAAGCCATTGAACACAAGCTTCGCCTACAAACCATAAAGTTGATTCAGCAATAAAATGAAGCAGATGAATCAACAGATGAACTCTTGCTGTCCACTGAACCTGCCTACAACGCAAAGACAAGATTCAAAGCAAGCAATCAATGCGGACATGATAGCAAATCTCTTAGATAATAAAAGATTATAAATTGAATCCCTGGATCGAGAACTGACGATTCAGTGATAGAAACGAAAGGATCAACTGCTGCATCTGCTGCATGCAAGTCTACCAGTAGATCATTTCAAAACTGAAATCAGTTCAGTGCTTAGGACTTCAGCAATGAGAATATTTTTGAATCTTTTTTTCCTCGTGATTTTAAATGTTCGCATTGTACTTCTCAGTACTGATTTTTTTTTCATTTTTCCCTCCGGCATAGCGCAGAATTCCTCTTCGACGGTTATCATCTAGTGCAACGTTTGCTATGCCGGAATACACATCTCATCAGAAAGTGTTTTAATAGTTTTGAATTGTAGATACTCATTGATTCCCATTTTTAAATGAAACACTAAACTTCGGTTATAAGCTGCAAGCTTTCTGTTCTGTGTAGTTGTTCAAATTGTTAACTTTAAATTAAAATATCAATGATCTATTCATGGTGTGTTTTGACAGCATAACAGAAGAACAAAAGACTAACAGACTGGCTTAAATAGAATTTCAGTTATATTTATTTTATTTCATTTGAAAAAAAATATATTGTTGGTGGTATTTGAAAAAAGGGAGCTAGTGTTTTTCTAGAAAATAAATACAGATTTTAGCAGCAGTACTAGTAGAAATGATTTTTTTGTGAAAAGAAAGAAAGAAAGAAAGAAAGAAAGAAAGCATACTATGGTTGCGTTACTTGGGGAGATAGCGAAAAAACTCAAGTATGCAATTCTTCCTAGTGACAACTGCTGGCAGTAGCTGAAAGCGAAAGAGCCTATTTTTTGTTAAGATAGAATAATCAGTCTACTCATTGTCCACTAAGATAGAAGGAGCACGTCTGGAAGTCATGAAATCTGAATTAAATTCGCCGACTCATAGCCGTTCATCGGCCAAAAATTTGGCATATTGTTCGGCAAGTTGGTAAAGTTATTCTTGCGGTTTCTGCATCTCTTCACAAAGTTCAAGATTGTGATTTGTGGGTTTGAAAGAAACGTGGAATACATTGAATAAGGTGTCAGGAAAAGACACAAGCTTGAAGTCTTTGGGTTTTTCTGACTACTTATTGCTCATATTTTGTTGGTGTGGTTATATACGAAAATATGGTGGCGGTGGGGGCAAATACGACCGGAAAAAAGACATGCAAATGATTGGTCTTCTGATCAGAGGTTCCAGAGGATACTGTGTAGAAACACAGCCATATTGACAAATTTCGACTTTGTTTCAGCAAATTCATTGAGCTTAACTTATCCGGCACGAGGTGAGTGCTGTATTCCAATAACAAGGTAGAATACTTGTATAAATAGTTGATCTTTACTGTGCAGACATGATCTGTAAACCTGCTAAGCGCATCGTCATCTTACGATTCATGAATTTAACTAAATAATACTATAAATAATACACAAAACAAAGATACAGTTTTATAAGACGATATATGAAGGCAAATAACATTGGCATTAATTTATTGTGCCTAAATTTTAATGTACTTAATTCGTTTTAAGTGATGAGCTTAGCGGCACGTCCTCAGTGGCCGAGAGCGACTCACGCTACAAGTCAAATTTACCTTTTAAATCTGTTTTCAAAGTCATTAGCAGCTATTTGCTTAACAACTAATGCTAACAACTTGTAAATTATAGCCAGTTATAACATTAAATAACTAACTTAACTTGACAAAATGAAACCCTTGCTGAAGTGTAGTCTTATCATCTCAGTTGTTCACAAAGCAATTCAAGTATTTATTTGATATTGTCTTAATAGAAAAACTCACGTTTTTTCTTTTATAATCACGACTTATTTTTATTTAAATAAAATGATTGAGCTTGAATATTCAAAAATTCGAAGAAGAAGATTGAAAAAAGAGATATTTTGAGCACAAAAAGAACAAGATGGCGAGGGATGCCCAAAATAGAATATGTACATGAATGAACAAGTTTGACTTGTTTATTACTTTCTTCTCTTAATCGGCATATATCTGAACCAGTTTCACGCGTACCGTTGGTTTATCAATCTAGAAACTGTTTTACGCGACTACTGATATACAAAATACAAATATACCTATTTGAAAAGGTTAAAAGAAAGAAAAACGATCTCAAGCCATAATTTATTCATTTATTTTTTCAATGCTTTTTCAATGTGATTGTGAAATGTTGATTTAACAGATCAAGGCACTACTCACGACTGAACGCTTCCCCCAAAACACACATCACTCGAAGCTAAGGTTCTGTTGTGAGTGACCAAATGAGTCTCTTTGAACCGAAACTGGCATGTTTTCGAAGTTCTAGAACCTTTACGACTACAACATTTCTATATTTCTGATTTTTCGAAGTGCTGTTGATATTCCCAAGACTTTAAAACAAAACCTTCCCACTGTGCTTCATTGGCTCTTGATGCCGGATTCTTTCCAATGAGTCTCTCTCTTGAGAGCAAGTCTTGGTTATGATTGATTTTATATACATCTCCCATCCTCTTATTAAAGCTCATGTACGCTATTTTCAAGTGAAATATCGGATTGAAAAAATTATGTATCTACTGACAATCTACTGACAATATGCTAAACACAAGGAATTTGGCTAATGGATTTTAGTGAAGAATAAGTGTGTTTTGTTCGAGTGATATTGAAGTGAATTATCATCTAAATAAGCATTCATTGTCTTGTTACTCGTAGTTTGTTTTTCTGCTGTCCATATTCTCCTGCTTATAATTTTATTTTAAAATTCATTTTCTAAGATAAAGCTAAAGGACTGGAAAGAAACAAGTGCGAGTTGGATAACTTCATTTTGGGAATAATTGTGCGTGCATTGTGGCACGAAAAGAGAAAAATATATATGTTAGGCAAAAAAATGGAACGAAGTAAATAAATAGATGAATATAGGAAAATTTCTGTTTGCTTCAGCTAAACCTGTTTTGAAACCCCGCAGAGATATACTTGAATAGGCCATTTGCACGATTGTGTTATGATACTACCACTACCAAAATGATTCGCGAATTTTCTTTCTTATTGAACTAATTTGTATTTAGAGTGTAAGCCACTGGGTGCTAATGAAACGAACAAAAGGAAGTGTGCAAGGGATTCTGGTAGTGGTAGTACATCAGTGACGCCATAATGCAAATGCCTTTTATAAAGATAAATTAAAGATGATAAATGATTTATGTTTTTTCTTGGGTATTAGCGTGAATGTCTGAGTAAGTCAACAACTACAGTGTCACTCAGCACGCGGTTTTCCCAGACGCCATTTCTCAACCGACTCTCTTAAACTGTTTAAATATAATTCTAATCTCTGTTAAAACTAATTTTTCCCAAAAACACTACAGTGACCGAATAGCACATGGTTAACCCCATTTTCTACAGTTCTAGGGGTTTTCTCCAGTTTCTCAGTTCTCTCTGGTTTTCTTTCTCCCCTCAACCTTACACATTAATATAACTGAAATATTCAATCTGTGAGTTGCCGTACCCAAAATTTGTTCAAGGTTTCAATAAAATTGGTTTTAACATCGTTACCAAACTGATGAATGAAGAAAATGGTAAAGAAAAGCAAAAACAAAAAGCTAAAACTAGGAAACATAAGCTGGTTTTCTCTGGTTTGGATGAAATTATCACCACGACTACTCGAGCTGTAGATCGGTATGCGGTATTAGTAGGGAAGTTATTAAATTTTCTGAAGACGCTACATGTTCTTAAGAGCATGGTTTCTTAACCTAGTAAAGAACGAAATACTTTTTCAGAAAATGACAAGAGAAAAGCCTCAGTCGAATTTAACTTGTTAGTGACAAAGTGGGCTACAAAAGTTTGAGTTTATTTCAAATAGTCGATTAAGTTGGAATACGAATGAACTGATGATGAATATGGAAATTAATAAAAACAAGGAAAAAATCCTAATTCAGACTAAACGTTTCAGTACTGATGAACTACAAAATCAAATCGAAGAGATCTGAGTGATATGAGGACGACCCTGCTTCTGTACTTGAAACATGAACTAGATGATGTTGGTATCTTTAGTTCAAGAAAGATGATGATATGATGATTCTTATGGCGAAAAATAATAACAATACCCAAGAAGGTATACTTCTTGAAAGAATACGTAAGAAAGTCATATTTTTAAATAGAATAATGAAAGCTTTTTCGTTGATATTTCAAGTCAACCAGTATCATTATTCCTCTTTCCAAATGGAGATTGGTAAGTAAATCCCAAGAAAAGAAAAGTATTGCAATGCATTGTGGGACTGAATGGGGAAAAAGAAATCAATAATATATCATATATCATATATCATCATATATACATATCTGTTCGTCGAACCTCTCCCCAGTCCCTCTCGTGGTATCATGACGTAATCACTCCTCGTTCGACCCAGTCTCTTCCCCACCATGGTCCCGACCTGACGTCACATTAATCTCCCTATCCCTTATCAGTGAGACATTTGATCTCATCTACGTGGTCTAATCTTGTCTCCTCAGCATCGATACCTTAGCAGTTAGAGAAAAGCGTTACAAGACAACCAAGTGGTTTCGCGGGATGTGAGAAAAGGACTTGTAAAAGCGACAAAAATGAAAACGACAAATACCACTTAACAGGTAAAAACGAAAAGGTATCCTCTTATTTGTCCCTATAATTCTCATTCTATTCCCAAAAGAAGCCTTTTACCCCATCTTCATAAGTTGGCCTAGAAACACCGTAAAATAGAATCTAATATAAAGAATTTCGGTAAAAAAAGGCGAAACTTAAAAGGCATTTTAAATTTGAATAGATTTTTGCTTATTTTTGTTGATTCTTGGACACCATACAGGAAAGAGCAAAACAAAGCCACGAATCTCTAAACAAGCAAAAAATTGTTCTCTTTAAGTCTGCTGAAACAGAGGTTGAAATTCGAAAAGTTCTTGATACATATAAATCCTCGCGGTTATAAGCTTTAGATTACATTAAATAATGAGCCGAAAATGATTCTAATTTAAACTGGAGCAGGGGTTTTTGAAAAAAAGATCCAAAAAAAGTTTACAAAACAA
This sequence comes from Anemonia viridis, assembly GCA_900234385.1. Taxonomy (NCBI): domain Eukaryota; kingdom Metazoa; phylum Cnidaria; class Anthozoa; order Actiniaria; family Actiniidae; genus Anemonia; species Anemonia viridis. The sequence goes on from OCZR010018189.1 coordinate 9,566, forward strand.
GAAAACAGGTCGACGGGTGGAAAAACTGTGTGATTCCATAGAATTGCTCACCCCGCAAAGAGAACCCCTTATATTAGCGAGAAAATTCTTAAAATGTAAACAAGAATCAGAGAAAAACTTCAAAAAATGAAGCCAATAATGTGAATTAAGCAACAAGAAGTGTCGGAGTTTTATTGAGTAGTGCATTTTCGATTATGAAATGACTTTTAAAATGCCTTCATTTGGAAATCTAAACGACGACATCGAGAAAAGGAAAATTTGATCAAGGAACTTCCACATCAACAGGTATCCAACATGAAAAAACGCGTTGGTCTCCTCGGGGGCTTTTAGTGCAAAAAAAAACCATTAATTTAATGCTAAGTGTTAGGTTAACATCTACAATGATTAGATTCTCAGTCAAAGAGGAAAGCTTATGGGTAATATTTGCGTATAAATTGCTTGACAAGTCAGGGGTAATGAAAAAAGTAGTGCGTTGCATAATCAATGTTGGGATCATTTAGAAGTGTTTTATTTATATTTCTGGTAGAAAAATATAGTAGATCTAAAATAGTTCAGGTTTTAAAAGTATCTAGAACGCTATAGGAATCGCATATTATACTAAAAAAATTAAATGAACAATTTGACCTTCCCGTTCGTTTTCTTGAAATGGGAAACTCGGGTTTCAAAATGTGCAAAATTCATAGGAAAACTATAGAGATCATTCTTGCTAATTGCAGAAAGATAAAAAAATTTTCATCTCATTCAGTCGAATTTATTTATTCTTAACTAAGAGCTAAATGGAAAAACTAGAAGTTTATTCGAGTAATTTCTCTGATTTAAAAACATGAATTCTTTACAGCTATTACAGTTGTCGTGTTTTCAAGTTTCAGCGAAATGAGAACGATGATTTCCACTACCAAACCAGGGAATTCCTGCTAGAAAATTGCTAAAAATTACGGATAACTCATCTATCCTAAGAATCCATGAAATCTTTGATAAAAAGACTTGAACGATAATACAGAATATAAGATTGAAATAAAATGAAATAAAAGAGATGAATGCGAACTTAATAGTTTATATTTACTGATCATCGTCTAACCCAAAGCTCACCACCTCAGCTCTGATTCATTGTTTGCTTTGATCTTGGACTGTTCAAAATATACGAAGTAAATTTTGATGGTTTTTCAAGGACTTAGTGAAAAAGTTTTTTTATCGCATAATGAAGACATTTTTTTACCCTGATGTCCGCGGTCACCAGACCAAACACGTAAACTAACTGAACACAAAAGTTCTCCGTTCCGACAGTGAGATCAAGAATCGAAAGCCCGAGCAAATTTATGATCGCAATCTCACAACCATAGCTTTGCTTCTTGCAAAGAATCATGTTTTTCAAACGAAGCTCAATACCATTCTGGACGTCAACTAGTTTTAAACTTACTTTCGGGGAAAATTATATTTTGTGAGCGCCAAATTGAATAATTTAATGACGCCAAAATTCGTGCCCTTTTTCATTCGCAAAATAGACCGTATCATTTTGTAAACGTGACAGAACGTCTTTAAAGTATAATTTATATTATCTTCATCTTGATTCTATATTCTAAAAATATTCTATTTCCGAATTCAGTAAAAATAGTCTAACAGGACTTGTTGAAGACTGAGAGCTTTTTATACCGAGGGTTGAGCAAAAATTAAGGTTAGATTTTTTGAGTGAAACGGGTGTGATGGATTTGGTGAAAATCTTTTGTGAAAACTTCTACAAGTATTCCACATAATATTCGATTCGATAATTAACCGTTTTTCTGTGTTCATGTTTCAAGATTATGCCAATCTGTGGCGTTTGTTTTTGTCATATGAAAGCTTCTTATATTTTAACATATTTTCTATGGTTTTATTAATTGTTATATTCTGGACACGTCTATTTATCATATATATGACTCAGGCCGATGTTGTTTTTCCAATGTTCATATTGAAAGTCCGCATTCTTCAGCAAGCCAATGTTGCTTAGATTCTCGCAGAATCTTGACAATCTTTTCAAAGACTTTAAAAAATAATAAAAGAAAAAGAAATACTCAAACAATAGAATATATACAAAGACATTATAAAAGGGTCTTTAAAAAGATTATACAAAGATTTTGGTGTGAGTTTCGAGTTCGCAGAATGGTCACTTTGCAACAAGATTTGAAAAGAACATTTTTCGTACTAGTAGTACAATTTATATTTTGTGCGTTTTCTCTTTTATTTCTTGGTTTCTTCTTGTGACATCCTATCAAGATCTTTTGCTTGACCTACTGTATTTATATTGTTTTTCGATCATTCTCACTGAGGCAGAAAAAACCCATTCATCATGATGATCGTCATGGTCAACAGGTCATTCCCGCGTCGCGTCTACACTGAATGTGTACAAAATGATATTAAATTATTTTTATTATTATTCTAGATAAAAACAACAAGTATTACAACTAGGGGACATAACGGATAATCTGTGGGAGAATTCAAGGTCGTTAGATGGGGAAAACAGCGTATCGCAAGTTAGAAGATGAAGAAGAAAAAGAGAAAAAAGTCAACCCGAAGCGCAACGCCAACATCTTCTCCAAGATAACATTTTCATGGATGAACAAGATTTTCGTTACTGGAAGCAAAAGACCACTAGAAGAAAAAGATCTCTTTCCCTTACTAGATGAAGATAAATCTGATGTCCTGACTGACCGTTTAGAGAAAGAATGGGCCAAGGAACTGAACAAAAGAGATAAAGGGAAGAGGCCAAGATTTTGGAAAGCATTGATGCGAGTTTCTCCCTGTTCAGAATATTTCTGTATCATCATGCTTGTACTAACTGATATGGCTAATAGAATGACTCTACCCGTTCTTTTAGGCTTTTTAATATCTTATTTAATGGGTATACGAGATTTAGGAGCGGCTTTTAAGTATATACTACCCACTGGAATATGTATAACATCACTAGGAAGGAACCTAGCTCAGCATCATTATCAAAATCGCTCAGCGTTACTTGGCATGAGGTTTCGAGCTGCAGCCACTGGGATACTTTATAGAAAGGTGAGATTATTATTATTATTATAATTATTATTATTGTCTATTAGAATTACTTATGAAAAACAGCCGGAAAACAGGGGGGAATTCACCAAAAAAATCAAGAAATCTAGCTCCGTTAATCAATATTTACAAATGTTTACAAGCATGTTGGCATGCTTGCTTTCATAACAGGATAATAAGAATAATAATAAATAATAATAATACGTTTTAGCACGAGAAAGCATGGAGAACTTACGAGAGAAGATGGGAAGAAATTTTGTAAAGTTAAAATAACTTTTAATTATCTTATCTAAAAAAAACCTTGTGTTGTGTATTAGTATTCTGGATAAATCAATGTTGATTCTGTGAATCGGTTGAAAATGATAACTTCAATGATGCGGATGAGTACTTGTTTTTTTTCTAGAAATATTGCTTTTTGAAACTTGAAACTTTGCGTATTTATATATTTTCGCAACACCATATTGTCCCTTTTTCGCCCAAGAAATTCAATGATATTTTTGAACGGTTTTGTAACTTAAATTCGTCAAATATGATAAGAACTGATATTGTTCTAAACAACTGTTAGTATCTCTCAAGAGTTTTAAAAAAACCTCTGATATGAACAAAAAGGGTCACTCACAATCTGGATTAATGTGTCTATTTTTCATAATTAAGAATAGACGATTTGTGTATCTATGCAAAGGGATCTAGTTTCAATGATTGTTACGCGTGATTCGACGCTATGACACTACTTTTGGATTTTTGAATAATGGTATTTTTAGAGAGTGTTACTTTGCATTAAGATTTGCTTAGCATGGATCGAAATTTCGTTTTTTATCCTTGTCAGCCGGTGTCTAGGAAACGAAAAGTTCTATGAGGTGTTGATACTGGAGATGAGTGAAATGTTAAATGGTCGTAAATCAGTCTCCATAGCCATGGGTTCGTCGATCAGTAATACAGACTGTACACCACAAGAGAGTGGAATATAGCTGGTACAGTCATCAGAGTATATATTATGCTAAGTAATGTGAAAAAGATTAATAATAAGCCGG
>OCZR010018244.1:0-12815 GCA_900234385.1 Anemonia viridis
GTAATAATGATAATATAATACAATACTTTAGGTTATTTATATACAAATCCAATTGTTATTCCTACCGAGGTGTCATAAAAGTTATAAAGATTTTTATAAAGTATTAGAATAAATTTATCATATTACAAGCAAGTTGTAATTGTCTATTTTTCCACAATTTCTAACGGTTGTCAGTCATCGATCTAAAAGCCAACACAAAAACGCGATCTTAAGACGCATGTGATGTTACTTTTAAACTCGTGTACGAACGAAGCTGAGAAACGAGTGATTACGAGGGGCTCTGAATATCTAAACGTGTCTCTCACTGACTTACTCGCTTACTCACTCACTAAGATGTTAGCAGATCGATATTCAAACGGTTATGCATCGTCTTACGCTATCCTCTTACGATTAACGTTTCGTGAAACTTTCGGATGTCGAATGATACTCGTGCGAATACCAAGTTCTTGTTATGTTCCGGTGATGACGTCACATATATTTCGATATTAACATAATGAAAGTTTAAGGAGGTGGTGATAACGTCGATAAAACTCCTCGCACAGGATGCCGAAGCAGCACAGTTTGGAAGACAAGACAAAATGATTTCAATCTCAGGGGTGGATCCACCTTTTTTAAAGATGGTAGCCAAAATGGTATGTAGTCAGCTATGGGAATCCGCACTATAAACACCCACAGACTTCCTGACCCAAAAACGATCGATGAAAAATGTTTGTATTTGAGAAAATATTTCACCGTCGTCCAAAAGGGAAGGTGCGTCCGTACCCAGCGCACCTCCCCTGGATCCGTCCCTGGATCCGCCCCTGGATCTCCTAAGAACTGGAACCTATTGTTTGGTCATAAAGATTAAGCTTCATTCGGACGTGCTGCAAGGGGTCCAAGGGGTCATTACTTTATGTTTAAAAATGGAAGTATAAAAACCCAAAAATGACATATTCACTCATGGAAAACTGTAAAAAAAAACACAGAAAAAGGATCGTGTTATGAGGAGCGCTACTGTTATGAGGAGCGCTACTGTTATGAGGAGCGCTACTGTTATGAGGAGCGCTACTGTTATGAGGAGCGATACTGTTATGAGGAGCGCTACTGTTATGAGGAGCGCTACTGTTATGAGGAGCGCTACTGTTATGAGGAGCGCTACTGTTATGAGGAACGATACTGTTATGAGGAGCGATACTGTTATGAGGAGCGCTACTGTTATGAGGAGCGCTACTTTTATGAGGAGCCCTACTGTTATGAGGAGCGCTACTGTTATGAGGAGCGCTACTGTTATGAGGAGCGCTAATTTGTTCCATGAATGCCTGGCTGATTTTAATCGTTAAAAGACGCACCCAGAAAATATTCTTCTTGACTCTTGACTCTAAAATGCTAAACAGCATGACAGTCCTGCCCCTGTAAATGTGCCAAGAAACAACTACGTAGTAATATCTATTCCATATGGTTTATCCAGATGGTCCTATTTTTATCCATGCGTACGTTATTGGTGATTAACAAGTGAATGGGAGTCAACGACGGGACAACGGAGTTCACAGGGGTTCCAATCTGGCGACGTGATCATTTTAAAGTGCTTATGACTCTTAACTCAATGTTTACAGTACTGATTCTACATCAAGTGAATAGTTGAATGGTAAAATATTTCTATATGATTTTAGTGATGCATCTTGGAGATATCAAGGTTTGTACTTAATGCTGTGACGTCATTCATTTACGGCATTCAAGTTTATTTGTAAACATTGTTAAATTGACAACACTTCTTTCTATGAGAAAACGAACTTGCAATAACCTTATAAACTCCAAGTAAAACAATGGTGGTTTATTAATCATGGTTTACTGCCTCAGAAATAGTTTTGTATATCTAATGATGCCATAAATGACGTCACAGCATTAACTATAAACCTTGATATCTCCAAGATGCATCACTCAAATCATATAAAAAATATTTTACCCTTCAACTATTCACTTGATGTAGAATCCGTGGTGAAATCGTTGAGTACTCAGGATCATGAGATTTGTGTCATAACTGTATCGATCGTGAGGAAAAAAACGTTAAACCTTTCAATGCGTTAGACCAAGTCGGAATGACGTTCGTTCAATTCTTCTGTATTGTTCTTTTCTTTTCCTTTGCGGCTCGCGGGCATCAGAGGACCGGATGGAACCGAAAATTCTAGATTATATAACAGCAATGCCAACCAGACCAATTTGTCAAGCCAGTTTATCAGAGCATGTTTCAGATAGTCCCAGACAGACCATAAAAGTATACATCAGTCTAAAATACTGCAAAGTAGTCAGTTAGGTGAAAAGAATATAAGTTTCAGTAAGACAGATTCAGTTCTAGCGCCGGACTGGTCCGGAATCCATCTTTGTTCCGGGTTAATTTAAGCCACGTGTCAGGCCCTAGAGTATCATTTCTCTGGTTGCACTAGAGAAGATACTTGGATAACGATGGTCAGAAAGGGGTATTTGTTTCCCATTGATCTATAACGTTTTGTAGGAAAGTCAAAATGGAAAGAAACTTTCCACATAGTTAGTGAATGGAATGTATGTTACTATGATATTCTTTATACATTGTTGATTGACAGTGTGATGTCACATGACACGCCCATAAATTCCAGCAGAGCTTAGAACTCAAAAATCCACTAACTTTTTGAATGTAAAAACAAGATACCGTTAATTCAAATAAAAATTTGAAACTTTGAAGTGATTTGAAGGATGATGATAATTATAAGAAAAAGGAGAAGGATAAAGGATAAGGAGAAAGAACCACAGAAGGAGAAAAGTAAAAAGCAGAAATATAAGGAAAGATTCATGAAACCAGACGGACGTTATACTCAAACGAGACCATGACTTGGAGTAAGAAAAGAAAAGATGCTTTTGCAAGAATTAAGTACATCATCAGGAATCAAACAACTAGTGACCAAGCTCAGTTGGACAACAGATTTTCAGGTTCAAATTGCTGGAAATGTCATGTTATATTACCGACAAATGTAAAGAATGACACGTTCTTCCAGCAGGATACTCTAGTGTTGATACATCCCACACTGGACACGTAACCTTACCATGTAAGGGCGCACCATCTTAGGGCAGCGTGGCTTGATGAGTTCTCTATTGCTCAGGATAAGCCTCGATTTAGTAGGAAGGTTTTGAATGTTTATCTAGTGGACGAGTCTTTACCTTCGTTGCCTGTGCCCATTACATACTGTCACCACTCTTGGGGGTTGATTCTTTCATGTGTAAATATTTTATTTTAATAAAAGAACATTTCTCAAAGGAATGTCGTGTATTATTAGCATAGGAAGGTACTCATAAAGAGGCTTATTTCAAATGTGCTTCATGTTTGTATTGTTGGGGTTATGCATTCTGTACTTTACCATTGATATTTGTGAATACTATGCAGACGCTGAAATGAGATTAACATGAAGAAATGAGTTCGTAATCAATTAACACACCGGTAATGCTCGAATTGGAAGATTTGTTACCATTTCCAACATATAGCCCAAGGCGAAAGCGCACCTACATTCTCCTATCTTCTGTCTGTCATCGAGGCCTAACGGTGTACGCCTTCTTTTACAGAATGCGCTTAATGATCGCGTTCAAGGTCCCTGCCCTCGAACTAACTGGCTCAACAACAGTATTTTCTCGGAACCTCTTATCAAGTGTGTCATGCACTTTAAGATAAGAACCAGGATATTGGCTATAATTATGGATATCGAATGGTCGCTAGTCTGGTACATAAAGTTAATAGTTTTGCCCTGAAACAGGATTCGATGGTATGCATCCTGAATGAACCCTGAATAGAATAATCTAAATTAAAGAGGAGGGTACGTCTGCATCTGGGATTGCTTTAATAGTTTTCTGCCTCGTAGTATAAATGAATAGTTGTTATTGGCCTATTGCAAAACGAGCAAGGGACTGGGTACTAGTTTGAAAACTCGGTTCCAGTCCCTTACTCGTTTTGCAATTGGCCAATTACGGATGCATGCAAATAAGATACAAATTAGACAAGCCTCATCTGTGTGATTCTTAAAACAATCTTGAGAATATCTCATTTGCGCGCATCCGTAATAACAGCTATTGAGTGATTCCAACTCGCACAATATACGAGCGAACCCAGGGTCATAACCAGAGGGGAGCACACGGTGCACGTGCCACCCCCCATCAGAACAAAATGTCCGCTTTTTATCACAATTTGTTAATTGCTTGAAAAAATAATACAGGATTTTAAAAAAGTCGACATTTGCTAAAAAAACGCTACTAAAACGGCTACTACTACTCTTTATAATACTCATAGGTCCCTTTTTATTTGATGTGCACCCTCCCGGTCAATTTTCTGGTTACATGCCTGGAACCCATAACCGTTGTAGAAGTTTTCCTAGTGCATGGAATTACAATCTTGTTCCATGTACTAACAAGTAAATAATATCTTACATTTCCACGAAGGATTTTTTTTTCGTTTTCCGTTTAGGATGAAAGGGAAACTCCACCCAAAAATTATGAAATTTTTAACTGTAAGGAATACGATAAAAGGGAAACTCCACCCAAAAATTACGATTTTTTTTACTGTAAGGAATACGGTGAAATGGAAACTCCACCCAATTTTTTTTTACTCTAGGGAATACATATACGATGAAATGGAAGTCGACTCCGCTCAATAGCTACTAATATTCTCCCTGTAAGGAATACGATGAACTATGGAATTCGGCTTCCCTTAGTTAAGCGATACTTAAGTGGCTGCTTTGTTTAACATTTAACAGCGCAGGTACCATACGGCGGGAAACACAGGCACCGAACGTTCTAGAACCTTGATTCCATTTGATAACAATTAATACTCATATGTCAGATGGTACGGTAGACACGCAAGCCGTTTATGGTTTGATACATTAGTTAGATACATTGTTTCATTTACTTTGATTTCATGGCGAGAGCTCGCAGGGCAAATCGCTCAAAATTTCGCTTAAAAAGTACCAAAATATTACCTTCCCTACCCCCGTGGGGAAAAAATGGACTCTACTGACGCGGCCGCGTCTGATGGAATGCGAAAAATTGCATCAAATCGCTTTGAAATCGTCGTGAAATTGCAGGCTGTTTACAGTCGAGATTTGGGGTTGCGATAAAATCGCCGCAAAAATTGCAGGCCGTGTCGCGCGACAAAATTGCTAGTGTAAACAGGCCTTTATGGGGAAAAAAATTCGCGATCTTCAGAGAATGAGATTTGGAGAAATTCAAGACAAAGTTTTAAGCTTGTGCAACATAGCAACGGTAACTAAGTGGTAGCGGAGACCACCAATAAAGATGAGCCCCATTATTCATATATATAGTCCTTGGTAACTTTTAGAAAACTGATAATCCTATACTGCCTAATTTTGTTAAACAAATATATCCCGCGTCAAATAAACATCCGATAATATTCCTTAATCCTGAATGTAACACAAATAATCCCATATCCTAATTTTGTTAAACAAATATTATCCGTTAAATAAACATCCGATAATATTTCTTAATCCTGAATGTAACACAAATAATCCCATATCCTAATTTTGTTAAACAAATATATCCGTTAAATAAACATCCGATAATATTCCTTAATCTTAAATGCAACACAAATAATCCGTAATCTTTAGATTTAGTGGCTAAAATCCCTCCTACTCCTTTCATAAACCCGCTAATAACACTGACAATCCTTAAGACCTAACAGGACCTCGAAAGTAGCGGTGCTGAAGCAACTGACTTTGATCTTTTGAATAGTGTTTGACGGGGCCTCTTGAGCCGACAGTGCATCGGCGTGGGGTTTTCCGGGGTAAGCGTGTTAACATTGGCCTTTACTTGCATTTATTTCATTTCACTTTTGGGCTATTAAAACGGATTATATAGCTCGCGGTGGGTTACGAGTAATCCCATCTATCTCTCATACAGGCCATACTCATTTGAGCTGAAATAACTAATAACTAAAGTTCAGCAACAAATGTTTTGAGCTAAAACATGCGCGCGCGTTTTTTAACTACCGTGAAGACTGGGACAAGTTTCCTAAATTTTTAATGAATGTCAACTTGACTTTCATCTAGAAAGAAAGGGCATGTCGAGCTTTGATAAATCCCGAAGTTTGGTATTAATTGGTTCAATATTGAAAGTTTTACAGCCTTTCTAATACGGTAGATTTTACAAAGGAATGTGATGGTTGTAGGGACAGTTGTCCGATATTTGTCCCTACAACCATCAATTTCTTTGTAAATTCTACCAATTTGAAACTGTTGTGAGTCATTCAATATTGAACCAATTAACACCAAACATCGGATTTTATATTTATAAAAAGTTATTGGGGAAATTAATCATGCCATAATTTTCTTTATAAATATTTCTCATTTGCTCTTGGTATCTTGGTATCCCATAATTTCTTACAAATTCAAGATGGCCGCCGTATCGGTAAAGAGGTCTATTCATTTCGTTTTAAGTCAACCTTATAAGACAAATACAAAGTTTATGTAAAAACAATTAATTGTAATATTTTGTAGTGGACCCGCTAGCCAAAATGTTGATTTATTTTTAAAATATTTCAAACGGTTTTTGATCAAGTAGACCTAACCTCTTGAGAAGTCAATAGCGAGAGATGAGAGTCGACCGCAAACACTTGGCAAAACTTGTAGGAAACATATGAATAACTAAAACGGCTATTTGTCAAAGTTTAACATCTAATCCGGCATTATTAGTGGGTTACTGACAAACGCAATACATACACTTATTTCAAAAAACGTTGATAATGGAAAAAGGTCGATCTGAGACCGATAGGAATTGTGGGAGTTAAACAAATTATAAATACATTGCTGTAATCATGCCTGAATATCAATACTTCCTTCTGACATACTAGTATCTGTGATTCAGTACCATTCAGGTGTGACTACGACAATGCATTCGTGATATAATGAACTCCCACAATTCCTATCGGTCTCAGATCGACCTTTTGCCATTATCAACCTTTTTTGAAATAGGTGTATATCCCGGGTTAAACAATAATACATTTTTTTTAAATTCTAAGTTAAAATAATTCAAGCCATTTTTCCTTCGAATAAAATAAATACAATAAATAAGTTCTTTAAATTTCTTCAAAAATGGATGAAAGTAAATGAATGAATGTTTGTTTTGAGTGATTTTATGCTAATCTAAGACTCTACCACAGTTTTATTTGATGTGAGGTAAAAGCTTAATTCAGGGAAGTATTTACGGGGGTCCTAGGGTGCCCGTGCTATGACGTCATAGTAGAATTGTGGTATGTAGGGACCCCCCCCCCATGAAACATCCTGGATACGCCCTCAGTAATTGGTTCTTGAAACCAAGCTATGTAATAGGTGATTAACATCTCGCAAAGGAAAGCAATGGAACTAGTGACTATTTCAAGGAAAAAGTAAAAACCGCAGACCCTCAAACCTTTGTTACGTTTGGTGAATGTTGTGTAACGCGTCACATACAGTAAAGGATCACTTTTTTTAACTTTTTTGATGAGAACCTTTTGACCAATTCATCAAAATACAGCATTTTTGGCGGTAACTTCGTGCCTTGTGACACGTACATTTTCCACGTACCAATTTCAACTAGATTTGTTTTATAGGAAAAACTATTTTCCCATGCACATGTGGTGCTAATTAAAGTTTAGAACTCCAGTGCTTCTCCTGTCTTTAATTAAACTTTAACCTTACATAAATGCTCTCAATCAAGTTGGAGTTTAATGATAACAACACCTTCTATATTGCTATGAAGAACAACAAGCAGAATGGATAAAGATGTGCTGTTACCCTATACACCTAGCTGCTTTGAATACCCCATCTCTTGGATCATTAGTCTATCATTTGATACAGAATTCCTGAATCCTTCGTCATCTTCACAATACTAAACATGTGGTTATAAGTACTACTTGTTCTAATGGCCTTCAAGCGGTTTTGATAATACGATTTTATTGTTTTTGTTAAGAGCTCTGTTGTTTTGTGGAAGTTAGTACGTTATGTAAGGGATTTTTTTTCGATAGACCTGTCGAGAAGTACTTCTGACCTGTCCCGAATTCGCTTCGATGATCACGACCGAATACATGGTTCCGAGTCGAGACTGATCTTGAGGATGGAGGGATAGAGGGACGGAGGGACGGAGGGACGGAGGGACGGAGGGAGGGAGGGACGGAGGGACGGAGGGACGGAGGGACGGAGGGACGGAGGGACGGAGGGACGGAGGGACGGAGGGACGGAGGGAGGGATGAAGGGATGGACAAAAGAAAAATACGTTTATTCAAGGGGCCCTTATCCAAAACGTCCACATTTCCCAAGTCATGTACTATTGACTCAACGTCTAAAATACTACCAACAATTCATCACGAAACGTCAATCCCCGGAAGATTATCGTAATCCCGCTAAACTAACATGATTATGGCCACTCTTCGAGTGCTCACTAAAATCTATGCTTCAATCGATCACGCACAGCACTTCACTGGTTAGCTGAGAGTATGTATACATTGTCGTATATCTCAACTTTACGTTGATCTTTCTTACGACATCTCAGCGATATCAGGAAAATCTTATCTTTAAATGAAATAAATATAAACAGTCCTCGACAAGTTGAAATTGTTGATCTGGCAGAGATACGTTATGACGGTATGACAAATGACTCTAGTTGTTGAGAGATTTTGATGCATATCTTGAGGTCTCTGTCTCAGTGCACGGAAGCTGAGAGTTCCTTCGATGAAGTTTCTAAATCAACAAGCGACTTAGGTTTATACAGAAAAAATAGTTTTGAAAATCGTCCTAAAACGTTTTTTAAAAGCTGGGAAAATGGATTGCAAATTCACAAGCTTGACAACCCACAAGTAATTCATTACTACTTATTTGCTTGGCGAACAGACTATAGACTCTGTGATTTCGGAAGAATAGAATTCTATTTTTTCTTGTAAGGCTTTCTTCACTCAACAAGTATCAATTCTAAGCAGTAAAACGAACATCTACTCACGATTTCTCATGATCAGAGGTAATCACGCCATTCCCGACCGATCCACTTGAACATCCACTTGATGCTTGTTTGTGCTCTCGAAAGTTCTTTTAAATCTAAAAAATGCCCGTTACTTCAACAATTTCTTGTTATAAATACCAAAAAAAATCACCTAGTGCATTACTAACATACATAAAATAACAGAGTCGGTTGTCTTTGCTCCTCGAGTGTGTTTTTCTGACAATTATGGAAAGGTACAAACTACCGATACACACGTCAGTCATGCAGAAATGCTTAGTAGTTTTAATAGGCTTTTGCTGAAAATGAACAATTGGCCGATTGCTTATCTATTTTTAGGAGATCTTTAAAGAGGTTAAACGTAACCGCCATTGAGAAATCAAAACTTAAAAACTCGAATCATAAAAACTGGATGACTTTTAGCCGGAGTCGCAAGTCAAGGAGGAGTTTGATTTCGCGAATCTAGTCTATAGCCGAGCGAACAATATTTTTTCGAGTTTTTCAAATATCTTCCATGCTATCCCACCATGGTTTGACAATTCATTCTCAATAATGCCAAAAACTATTTGAGCTTAAAGCATAGTTCTGTTTATTTAATGGCTTTAATCAGTTCCCTAGCCATGGCAAATGATTCGCGCGAAAACACCCACTAACAAAGGTATTATTGAAAAATGGTTTCAAATTTGTAGGTATCGATTTCCCAGGAGTGCGAGAAATACTTCATCTTGACCTTATACCAAAAAAGGAATTTATCATCTGTCAATCCCTGAATAACAAAAATGTACAGGAAAAATAAAGTAAAAAGAAATAAACTAACAGCTCTAGAATCTTGCTTTAGAAGTTTAGCGGAATTATACGGAACATTATACGGGACATTGAATTTTTCGCGCGCTTTTTAGGGCCGGGCGCGTCTTTTCCTGTAGATCGACAATCTTACGATAACCTTTGAGATTGGATATACATTTGCCCTCTTTAAAGAAGTACTGACATATTAATACCTTATGGCCAAGATAGCTTCATTTTAAGCTAAAATATTTAGTCTCGGGTGAAATGAACTTTCGAGACTCGCCTTACGCCACATGCAACAGAAAACGGAGCTGACCGTCTTTGGAATTCTCAGTGTGTAGCGATTGTCAAGGTCTTTGATGTGCTTTTAACATTGCTTTTCCGTTAATGAGACACCACTGGGAAAACACGACTTCAGCAGGATATTGCATGATTTAAATTTTTTCAAAGAACTTAAAAACTGCAGTCACTTTCAGCTTGAGGGCATTTTCTTCCGAAGTCGACAGGTCGCACACACGACACCGATTCATTTGTAGACCAGACGCAGGGCCGGATTTTTTCGTAGTTTTCCATTCAACAATGGAGTTAAGTTTTTCACTCCTTGTCTTATTGTTTCTGTGTCTCTCTGAGGCAATATTTGCTGCTCCAGCTGGTAAGGATGATAATATCGATCCTCTAGCAGGAACATTTGGGATCAATGGTAAGTGTCTGATTGAAACTATATTTGCCGTGAAATCAGTTTTGTAAGATTTGAGCTAAACTAAAAACTAAACTAAAACAGCCAAAATGTCATTAAATAGAAGTAACTCAACGCAGCCGCTGAAATACTAAGAAAACACATAGTTTATCGTTTCGGGGATGTTTACGCAAAAATGCTTCAAGAGTGCTTCAAGAGGGATAGGAGTTGTATTTCCAAGGGGAGCGTTCGAAGTTCCTAAAAATAGAGTCAAGACATATTACAGAGTTTTGACAAGCAGTGTCAACAAAAATATAATTTAGTGCATGGAGTCTCGTTTTCTTCCAAAAGGGCGTTGGAACCTTTTTTTTCTTCTAGCTGCGGCCATATTGATTTCCTTTAGCTAATTGACATGCTATTTAGTTGTTGCGTAAAAGAAGACTTACAGCAATTAGATTTGTAAATACACATTGCGGTTAAGTTAATTAGTACGTTGATTCCCTTTGAGCGGCACTGTAGGATAAAACGTTTTTATTTAAAGCTACTTAGTTCCATCAGCAATTCAGTTAGACAAAGACAAATGAGTGTGAAGCAACCAGTTGCCCGCGTTGATCAGTGAGGCCAGCTTGTTCTTGTTCATTCAGTCCTAGACGGAATGCTGCAGTTTGTTTTGATAACAACCTTAGATACTTGACTCACTTGACTCAAGTCAAAAACAAACAGTCTTCACTAAAGCCTTGGGAAAAAAAGGAATATTTCTTGCCTCAGCACTGAAGAAAATTGATCCCTAAAAACGAATTACAACTGCAAAACGCTTTGCAACTGAGAAGAAACCTTTTTACTAAATTCATCAGTACACTTTGAATATTTCAGCGACATTTTCGAAAATGCCTTAGAGATATGCCTAAATAAGGATCGGCTTGATGAACAAGAGAAAGTAAACTCTTGCTGAAGGTCAATCGAGTCTTGAACACATCTAGGACTCCTTGCTGGCTGAGAATAAATCTGTTCGGAATGACTTTAGTTTTGTTTGCTTGTTCTAGTGAGAATATAACGGTTATCTGTTGTTGTTTGCGCGAAAATAGAAAGTGAGAGAGAGAGAGAGAAAAACAGACAGAATGACAGACAGACAAAAAGGAAGAAAGAAGGAAAGAAAAAAGGAAAGGAAAGGAAAGAAAAGATACGTTGGTAGAAGGAACAGCCCGCCATCGTCGACAGAATTTTCTGCGAGTAGAAACGACAAAGTAGAAGGCAATCACCAGTAAAAAGGGTTGTTTTTTCTAGTCGTACATATTTTGTGTTTCTTTTTATTTGAAAGACAACGGTTTGTGATCCCCCCTGCTTCATGATCACATTACTTAAACATGTGCTCAATACTTAGCTATTTACTATAAATAGGACGGACCAACAACCATGCATCTCGAGATATGGATTAGTGTAGGATAGACGGTAACATGGTCTCGCTATTTTGATAAGTTGGTCGTCAAACGATTATCGGAAAACGTGCTCTTGTGTTCGTCTCCCCTCGTGCTGCAGTTCGTGTTGTCCATACAGGAGTTGCTTAAAGTAATTTTTTCGGTTTGACAAAGGCAAAATTATTATTTGTGAACCGTCGGGTTAATCCTTCAAAGCTCCTAATTAGCGAACAAAAAAACACAAACTGAAAAAAACATAGGTGCGTCAGTATTAGAGACTTATGCGGAAGCGCTATGTGTTCGCGCCAATATGGTGAATGCACATACTGAAGCAGATTTCGTATTGTGTACCAGAAAACTGAAATTAAAAAAAACACACAAACTGTTGCGGTAAGATACTGATACGGTTAGATTATGAATATCGTGTATCTGGTTTCCCACGAAATCCACTCCAATCCCCTGCAAATATGATATCGTTAAGTAGGCCTGCTTGACATCTCGTTTTTTAATAAGCTAGAATACTCGATAGTAATTAATTTGTGCCGGGTAAGCGTGTGAACCAGCCTCGAGCTATTTGACTAGCTGAGAAATAAAACGCACGACCACGCACGCACAGCAAGGGCTGATCAGCTTTTGACCTGTATTTTATATTAGTCTTCTATATTATCTATCAACACTGAAAATCCTGAGCAGAATGGAATTTGTCTGGAGTCTACATTGTAGTCATAGTCTGCTCAAGAATAATCGATCTTCCAAGAAGAAATACACTTATGTTATGTGCATGGATTAGTATTGGAATACTTGGTTGAGGATTCTTCTTCTTTTCCTTTTCTTGTCTTCGTTATTTGTTTTTGATAATGTTGAATATATCTTGTCATGCATCATACTTATTGCCTCATTTTTTATCTCCTTCTTCCTTTTTTTCTATTTTTCTAAACTACTTATAACTTTCTTCCTTTCCTCCT
>OCZR010018247.1:0-19937 GCA_900234385.1 Anemonia viridis
GAGTTTATTCTAAGACTGTTTCTTAATAAGTATAAACAATTATTTAGCTTTGATGAGACCGAGAGGAAAGATGAAAGTAAACATGAAAAATGTAAACAATGACGAAAAAACTCCGTCGAATTTATGGTACGAAAAAAAGTTCTTCAGCTTTATTCGGTCTTATTCGATTATTCTTTTTAAAAATAAATTTTCCGTAAAAATAAATATGGCTTAAACGTAAAGGAATGCATAAATGTGTGTGTGGTTTTTTTTATTGTGAAACAGTTAGCAAAACTGGTAATAAATAATCACATTGAATTGAACAGTACATGAGGAAGTACGGCACAATAGGCATTAATTTGGCGGGAAAATCTGGAGAACGCGTTGACAGAACTATAAAATCAAATTATCTAACTCTCGACCAAAAACCCAAGTGGATCGTGGGAACTACAGAATATTCTGGAATTAATTAGATAACTTAATCCTGCAGGGAAAAAGACGAAAGCAAACTAAGGAGGAACACTTTCAATATTAAAATATGTGTTAATAGATAGATTCTATTGAAAAGGGTTTATCGACCGCTGGCTCTTTCGAATAGTTCTTTTCAATCCCGTCTATTTTTGTATTACAGTATTCGTGAACTACTGTTCTCGATACCTCGGTGCCTCTTCACTCGTGTCACGTGACTACGCAGTTCAAGAGGTTTCCTTCGACACTTAAGGGTGTCTGGTCCATATTTTTTCCGCCGGATTCCTTTATTTTACATTCCTTCCTTTTAAAATACGACATATTTCATTATTTTTCACCTCTCATTCTCTCTCAAATTTCACCAAATCGATTTTCCTCTATTTTATTTTGATACGGGAGAGGCTGATATGGAAATTTTGTTTATTACATTTCAATTTCAATCTTGGCCCGTAGAGGCAACATTTATTGCTACTTAACAAGATCCGCGAGATTCATATTCATCAATGAGTTCCTAGCAATATTTCATCTTATATAACGGATATAGTAATATACCAATATAGTATACAATAACATTTAGCACCGGAGTGAGACAAAGCACGAGTCTCATTAATGTTCGTTAATTCGTTAAGTCACTTAGCCTCGTGACGGCTCTCTAATATGTATTCTGGAAAAAACCTAGTAGATATGGGAGGTGAGTTGGACTACGCATGCACAAGGGAGTCTATCTATGTCAGGTTAGCTACGGAAACAACATGTCGCAATATACCGGTCTTTTGGAAATTATCGGAAGAACTAGGAAAAACACCTATAAATCATTTCCTTTTGAGTTACTGTGGTGTATGAGAGGCCAAGGATCGTCATAATAGCAAAATGTTTCGTAATTTCAAATAATTGTCGCACAGAATCTCCTGCGGGGAATTCATTCGAGGAACGTTAGAGGAATGTGGTGTAAAGCAATGACGAGTGACACTTAATTGGTTTCTCCCACGAAAATTACTCGCCTGGTAGCACCTGTAACTCTGTAACCGACTGACCCTAAAGATGACCTCTTCTGCCGCGTCCCTCAGTACTCGGTCAAATAGAACTCTTTAAAAATATATTAATTTTGATTTAATCGTTTTTTTTTTGTCCCGATATTCTTTAAGGTATTTATTTCTGGGTAGACAAGTCATTAATTTTATCGTCGTGATCTGGGTTTTTCTATGAAAGCCATTCAAATGCCTAATGGTCTGTCACGTGATCAGTGCAAACCAGTTCCACCTGGACGTCCTGGGGTGAAGAATGAGCTGCTTAGACATAAAGACTGTATTTTCCATGCGGTAATCTAAGCTCCCACGATTCTAGAAATAGAGATATTAAAATAAGAATTTAAGCCTACCTAAAACGCGGAAATCTCCCCCTATTCATTAAGAATCGAATGAGTAAATCTGTGCAATTGAAGTCTAGAGCCCATGGTGATTTATAAAATTAGTTTTCTATCAAATAAAGATTCGTAAAACTCGGCGTTAATGAAAAATCTGCACACTTTTTATTACGATTTTTTATTACTGAAATTCTTAGAAGATGGAACTGACTCGATTGTCGATGCGGTCGACCAGCTGACACGTCCAGTCACCGTGACAACGATATAACTATTAATCGGAGGATCGGAAGCATGTACTTATCACACTACGTGTGCCTACAATGAGTCTTTTATAATCTGGTGAAATAGAATTGTTCCTAATATTGAAGTACTGCCAGATGAATCAAACAAGGAAGGAAAGACAAGAAGAGGTGGTTTCAAGGCCCCGCATGACGTGCCACTATGATGTGGATGCTGGATTTCTGATATTATCCATAGCATAACGACTCTTAAGGGACCAGTCATTATCTAAGTTGGAGGAGAAATTGGCGGACCTGAAATTTTTTCTAGCGAAAAATGGGGTGGTCTTGAAAGTTAAAAATGACTTTTTGGGGAAAATTTTTAATCTTTTTTACAACAATCAATGGGGGTACTCGAAAAAACTTGTATGCCTTCCGGTAGGGGTCTCAAATTTTTTTTGAGTTACTGATAATTCTCCTCCACCCCCTCCAACTGGGTGGGTCTTACGGTCACTAGAAGTGTGGGAAGTTCATTCTTTCCATAGGATTTCCCTGACTGATTTTGTAATCTTACATCACGCTAGAGTCCGAGTTTAAGCCATTGAAATAAAGGCTCAGTAAGAATCCTGCAATGAAGATCGAATCAGACATGCCCCTGCATGCATACTTCATGCTATTTTTCATGGGGTTTCAATTTTAGCCAAATATCACTGGAGTTTTTTTAAGTTCTGGAATTTTTATCAGTGGTTTACATGGCTTATGTAAGGTCGAAATTTAATTTCAGTTTACTGACCACGGTTTCTTTAAAAATACTGCAGAGTTCTGGGAAAAGTGAAAGTTGAGATGTGACGCAGTAGGGGTTGGTCGTGTCATAGTTGCTTCATGCGTGTCATGGAAAGGCCTTAGTTAACATGAAATGTCGAAAAAAAGAAGATGGAAAAATATTATAAATTGCTTAGAGTTTAAGGATGGAAATTCCATTTTATAAGAAGGTTTTTAAATGCTTGGGTGATATATACTAGCAAGTATGACTGATTTGATGAGGACCGAATTTCATTGAGTTGCTTATGTAATATTTATCAATGTGATCTAAACAATACCAAAAAAGAAGAACAGCCCTACTGGTTATTCTCAGCCCAATGAAGTCCACTTAAGACAATTATTATTATACTACCAAACTCAAACAAACGATTGGAGTAATTACATGAACGATTTACGGTACATTGTCAGGGCTTCCAGAGGTAACATGATTGGAGATGTTATCAGGAAAAACTAAAAGCACAACTAGTGACTGACAATGCATCACGGAAGACATAAATAGCACTCAAGCAGGGATGATTTTATTGAATCACTTGAGTGAACCTTCAAGTGATCTTAAACACAGCCAACTGAAGACGCAAGGCCACGCATATAATACCTCAGAGAAACGCGGCCAAAATCGCACTCAAATGGAAACATCTTCTCTGCTACATGCACAACTGGCCTACCTATTCTGGGTAAATAGTTATTATACTGATTTATTAGAATAATATTAGTTATCAGTTGCAGCGAGATCAGTCACGAGAACCCGAAATGTGTCGTGCAGGAAAATCAAGTCGATGTGGCATTTGTTTGAGATTCAGGTGAGCATATGGCACTCCCTGGCTAAAAGATGACACTAATCAATAGCAGCAGGCCGATTCAGTTTTAGACGCTCTGATGTACGTTCTTTGAAATTCACCAAACACCATTAGAAACGATTAAGAAGTGCAAAGCTATTCTTTAGTTCACGTTGTTTAGCTTAAGATATGTGCGCGCAACCTTCTACTGAGAAATTCAGTGATTTGGTCTAGAAGCTTACGCATTTTGTTATCAATAATAGTTTTTTTATAAATTACTAATAGTTCAGGGAATGCAACGACCGTCTTAAATGTTCATCAGACTACTTAGCACATCCGCTGATAAGCCAACCAGTTATACACTTTTTACCTGCAGCTTTTTCGGAACCAAAAGTGAAACGGGATTCGAACTTGATCTCTCGATTCCTCATATTTCAACAACTTTTGCAAATCAAGTTATAGCCACACCCGATAGAGGGGCACGAAATGAGAACCAACACGCGCCTGGGACGTGGAGGAAAATTGATCATGTCTAAAGTACAGCAAAATCGCACAAGCTCAAGAAACTCGCTCAAATTCACTGACTGACAAAGCACCAGACGTATACAGCTTTCATGTTTTGATCAGTTTGATGGTGTTAGTTGTTTTGTTACCTCAGGGATTAATTATTCTGACTATCGTCTGATCCTAATCTCCTATCATTTATAAACTTATAAGGGTGGATTTATTTATTTGATCGCCTCACTTTGATGAATTTTTGTGAAAGCCATTAAAGTTTGTTGTCAAGGGTGAAAGCCATAGCAACCAAAAACAGAAGGTGTTTTTGACACACAAACACCTTGGCTTCTCATGATGGCGACAAATAATAATTTTGTTACTTTTTTTCGAGTAGGAATCAGTTGCTCGCTTTGATTTCTGAGATTTTAATCAAACAAAAGCAACAAAGAATAAATAAAAAGAAATTATAGCTTGAAGCTATCGATTGTGTAGTACTGCAACTGTTTGCTTTTGTCTAAAAGCACAAGAATGTCAATCCGTTGTTCGCTTGACTGCCTTCAAAGACTTCGTCTTAAACTTCATTGCTAAATCTCCCCACAAGAATTTCCTTCTCCAAGTGCTTTGGTTTAGTGGATTGGGCGGCTTTTTCTTCAAAATGTCCTACGGATGTTGGAAGAAACGTGCCGAGGGATTTGACCGCTAGTGATATTGTGCTGACAGTTAAGAATGCGAGAGGGCTGTTTTGATTGGCCTACGCATTAATTAACGTCAAGAGACGTCAATCACTTGGGAGAATAGTTTGTATTGATTTTACAGTTGATCAGCCATAATTGCACGTTTGCAAATGGTTAGTTCTCGTCGAGGGGTTTAACAAACTGTTGACGATTCTCCATGTCACGGCCCAAGTGTTCTTTCAACTGACACAACTCATAAAGGCGAACTTGGTTGTTTGGTTGGTTTGGGAGTTGGTATTTCGACAATGAGGAGAGGTGAAATCCCTCGGGTAAGATGACTAGCGAAGCCGTCCCAATCGTGATTGTCGAGTGCTGGCTGGCTGGCTGGTTGGCCTTATCCATAATCCAAAGCCTCTGGTGGTTGATTCTTGTTCATTTCACTTTCAGGACATGGTCGCTCATGATGACGACGACACGACAAAAGCATGCAACAACTGTGGAGATACTTGTCCTGGATTCAATGCTCATTATTGGAGGTAAGACAACGTGATGTGAGCGTGGTGAAGCTCAACAGGTTTCGAGTGACATACCTATTCATAATACAGCATTGTGAACCCTCTCGAAACGTGTTTAGACTTCACCTTCAATATTTTTGTACCGTGTCGTAGTATATACATTATTTAGCACCCGTTATTAGTAGTATCAGGTTCGCGATTGCTCAAAGCGAAAACTCTGGCCAACAACAGAGTATAAGAATTCATAGCTACTCCATTGATGTTGGAGTTTCGCCATTCGGTAAATTTCTAATCCATCATAGCAAGACAGATAGGCATCTATGATGACCCTTTAAGCTTTTACCTCGAAAAAATGTATGGAGTGACAGTTTTCTTAGCAATGTTTCGAATTTTCGCGCTTTATTAGTTAGAACTTCTAAAAAGTTTAATGTAGTTTGAACACATCTTCGTCCGTTGTCATATCTTTCTTTATTGGCTAAGTGTGTTTACTTTCGGAATCCCTGATGAAAATTCGAGTTTGGGATCCTCGCGAAAAATGTCAAGATTCTTCACATTCGTCCCGAAGATCTGGAAAACTTTGACTGTTTTTCTTTTATCTTTGATTTTCATTATCGATAGGTATGATTTCTGTAGTTGTTTGTTTAGTATAAATGGACCAAGTGAGCTGGGTCTCTTGGTTGACATATTTGAGTGCTTATCTTCGAACAAGAGACTACAGATCGTAAGGTTTGGCTTGATAAAGATTAGACATATCAGATGCTTTTATACGTATAATTAGAACCTATTTTCACTGCGAACGCCTTTTCAAGGGCTGCCTCTGGAGCCATTCAGTCTATAGCGTCTGACGTTTATAAGGTGGAACATGGTGGCTAATGGAGGTTCTTGAATCTATCTGACCACAACACACGGCCATTCTAATATCCTGGAATGTGTTTATTGTACTGTGATGCTTGGAGTGTGGCTTCAGGGTGATGGAAATGCCTTCTGCTGTCGTGGAGAGAGGCTTAGGGATATCTTAGTAGTGAGAGAATGTGTGCTGTAGTTATTTAATATCCACAAATAACCTCTTTGACACGGTCCTTTTAAGTGAATATTCCTTCTAATGATTGGTAATCTGAACTTAACGATTTTGTCGCGCTCTCGGCTCTTCTAAACCGGAAGCTATGGACGCTTTATCTTCCTGTCCTGAAGGCGTCGATTGAGTGTTTTGTGATTAAAAACGAAAAAGGATTCGAGCTGGATTTGGATATGTGGAAACCATGTTGATCATTTGAACGACTGTTACCAGCGTTTGGTTCGATCAACATATGTCCCAAGGCAATCATTCTGCGGTTTTCCTCTGCGGTGAAAAAGCCGTGAGTTGAACCACTCATATGGATCTTGTGGTTTCATTCTTTTCACAGTAGCTCCAGTCGGCTTATTAACACTAACCAATCACTCAGGTCATTTTATTATTAATCCACGCAACAACTTCAGTAACCCAAAAGAAAAAATCACAGACTTTTTCGAACCCGCTCAGATGTTTTTGCATCGATTTTCAACAAATCGTTTTTACATAAAGATCTACTCTAATTTGTTTTCTGAGCAAAGAAAAGGTTTCCTGTTTTCGTTGAATCAACTAGTTATTCCGTTACCCCAGACACTGTAGACGGCTATGACGTAAGCCTGGTTCATTTTGTCGGTGGTTTTATCAAAGGGACCCTATTCGAGTATCGGTTTCGAAGTTCCTTTGAAGATCCGACCAAATATCGGAATTTATATTTATAACAACCACATAAATCAAAGAAACGCGTGGAATCATTTCCAACGCCGGCACGTTTCCATGTGCGCGAATATAGGCGGAAGTTGAACTGTTCAACGTATGGTGTTGTGTTTTATACATACTGTGTTTCATCGCGGGATTTCGAGTCGGAATGTTGACCCACTTGATGCGAAATGTTGAACATTACTGTTTGTTGTGTCACGTTAGTCATTTGATTTTCTTATGCGAATCTTATATTTGCACAACATGTCTATAGCTGTTTTTGCGCTTAATCCCACCGAAGTGACCTTTGGGAGAACAACGGAAATACCAGGCAGTGAACTAAAAATTGTTTAATAAAACAACTTTGGCGCCATTTATAGCGCTCCGGCGTCTTGTTGTTGTAATTTAGATTTATTCGCGGAAAGAAGCGTAAAGATTAACTATTATTGATATTTGATTGTTTGTAAGTGCTGAACATTTAGTTGTTATCTAATCGCATCTGTCCGTTACGCACCATTTGCACACTCGTGCAACAACATTTATCAAAACTTACAAACACACACGGAAACCGCCTCTGCCTTTAGATAAAACTACCGTATGTGTGGTCTCAAGAGAATGACAAGATGAATGAAAATGTGGATGAATGAGAACTGAAGTAGTAAACAAATGTGAGAGAAGTGGAAATTGAAATTTTAAACCTTGCACTATTTTGTTTTTGAAAATATATGAAACAAGCAACTTTTTGCCTAAAGATATGTTAATGTTCGAGTACCTGGTATTGGACCTTGTGAGAAAAAAACATACTCTGCCTTCAACAACAATCACAAGATCCATCACAAAAGTTCTTAAGGTTAAGGGTAAAATGTATGATATTTAGCTGGTCCTCTTGGGAACGAGATATCAGGATTATTAAGGTTATTTGTGGGATCTGTTTCCCCAAGTACAAGATTAGGGAAATTCTGAAACTTAGAAAGAAATTGTGATTAACTTCAAGTTGTCTATTGTATTTATAGATAAGAGTTAAGCTGTGTTCATCTTTCTTGATTTTGGAAATGAGATGGAATTTTTGCTGACATTCCATGATTCGTAGAGGGTTTGAAGTATTGATAAGCCTTTCAATTGATTTCAAAGCCCACAATCAATTTGCTCCTAATTTGAGTTTATTCTTTTTTCCCAGCATGATATTTGTGTGCTGTAAGCATGGTTCTCTCCTCCCAGACAATTAGGCACCACATTCAATTCCACAAGACCTTTTCATTGTTCTAAAACCTTTCTAGAAATGAAATCTGGTTTCCACCTCCCCACCCCACATAACATTGAAGTCATAGCATAATTGGGATCCCATGGTTGTACACAAGTATTTCTTATCTCTATGAAAATGATTATGACATACTGACATTGTTTATATTGGAGTATTAGGCCCTTATTGTACTGTGGTCAAACAGAGCTCAAACATAAACTCAACAGGGGAACCTCACTGTTAGCTTATTGAATTTGAATATTAAGATTCAATTTTATAGCCTTCAATAATTTTTCTGCTCATTCAAATTAATTTTTAAGTCCAAGTCTTTGATTATTTTACTTCTTATATTAGAATCCTTCTGAGAGTATAATTTCTTGCATATTATGAGACAATAGCAATAAAAATTCTTTATTTCCTGACAAGACATCTATAAATGACATTAAACATATGGTTTATCAATAAAGTTAATGTAGATCTATTTTGGACTTTTAAGATTTAAAATTATTTTTTTAAAGTCAGAATATTTTCGATTTTGAGCTATACACCAAGGACTATAAAAGGGTCTCACAAAGATATGCCAAAAAGATAAATTGAAAATATGCTGCTATTATATAATCTAACAAAACAGTGGGATATTCAATTATTCTTCTCGCTACCTAAACATAATTATTCTAGCTGATTGATTCTTAAAATCTTGTCTTGCAATACTAGAAAACCTACCTTCTTGATGATTTCCAGACCAATCAATTTAAATCTTAAATATTGTCTGAAATGAAAGAAAAAAAAATGTGAGGGCAAAATTTATATCTAACAATTTTAATTTATTTGTGCCTTCTGTTAATAGAACAATATTGTATAATTTGTAAAACATCTGTTCCTGTTAACCTCTGTTTCTTTAGAGTAAATGATTATTTTCTATTCTCATTCCATATATGTCTTTATAAACAAGTCAATGCCGGTTATACCAAGTAGGTGTGCTGTGGATGAGTAGATTTTATATGGAGCTGGCAATCTCCTGCTTATCAATCAGAGAACTGATGTGGTTCTAGATAAGAATACTAATCTGTCAAGCACTCTCTAATATTATGGGGCTTCCTATGGCAAGCCTGAACATGTCTTGATAATCATGTATAAATCTAGCTTTGCTATCACACCTTCTTATCTAAAATTATGCAAGAAGCTCTCACTTGTAATCTTCACAGGTACTGTAGTCCTAGATATATCTTCACAATGATAGTTTTTCTAACTTGTTGAACCACAGATTTTGTGTGCTATGCAAAATAGTTTAATCTTTAGCCTTGCTATGTATGATTAAATTTATTTCATTGTGCCATAGCCAGCTGCTTGATTTTCAAAAGAATATTTGAAGATGTGATTTTTGCTCAAAAAATACTCATTGAAGATATATTTTTAATGTTAATTGATTAATAATATTGTTTTAATTGTAGGAAAATCTGCCGTAATTGCAAATGCCCTCGTGAGGACCATAACATCATGGGTGATGATGCTAAAGCTGGTCGAAGTATATACATGGCAGATGTTCACCGTGCCTCAAGCTTGGCAAGTGATGATGATAGTGGATGTGCTTTGGATGAGTATTCATGGGTACCACCAGGACTCACCCCTGAACAGGTAAAATCTATTCTAGTTGCACAGTTAAAACACAATATTTTCAAGGTTTTGCTTTTACTTACAGTAATAATCAGTTATTTTGTTATTTTTTGGGGATTTTTAGGGCACTAGCATTAAATTTTATTTAGAATTTTATCAATGATGAGCACCAAAATATTTGTCAAGTTCTTGGCTAGCTATAGCTTTTGCTTGAATTTCAAACAAAGAAAATTTAAATTTATTAATGGATAAACTAAATTCTATGGATGAAATTAGGTTTTTAAGGCAAAATTTTTGCCTCACTCGTGTAATTTATTTATTTTTTATTTCTTGATTTCTGACAATTTATAACAAGAACTACTACTACTTTGTGAGTAACCTAGTAAAGGATACAAACGAATACTGATCAGATGTAATATGACTGAGGTGCAAGGTTGGCTAGGAACAATGTGTGGGAGGTCAAGTAGCTGAATAGTTACAATGATTGAAATCAAACATGACCCATAGATAATGACATAGGTCGTCGACTCCAAATTCAAAATGCATAAAATTCCAAATAATTATCACTATTCTTATCATGGAAGGAATATCAGTCTGTCCAGGTTCAACTCTGGTCTAGCCATCAGGGAAACCGGAGATCTTTTTTTATGCAAAAATATCGTATTCTAAATAATTTTTATAATGTTTCTGGTAAATATAAAAAGATGTACATTAATTAACAAATATTATATATTTTTCACTCTTTTCCTTAAAAGGAATGGTAATGTTTAACAAAAAACATATCACGTTGTATTTATTTTGAATCCTAAGAACTTAGTTCATGTCTCTGGACTGAATATTCACCATGTCATAACAAAATTCCTTTATTTCCTTGATTTTAAAGGATTAAGTAATGTTTATCTAAATTTGAGGGACATATTTTGTACAGTTTGAGGTGTTTTTTTGTTTTCTGAATTATTGAGATTGATTAACCTTATTGTTTTATTTGAAATATAATAACACTCCAAACATCCTCAACCTCGACCTTACTAAATATTACATGGAAAATATATTACCATAGCTGACATTCTTGACTTGAACATTTTAACAACAACTGGTCTTACATGTAGGTACTCAATTATTTTGTGTTAATACTTAAAGTAAGATGATTCAAATATTGTTCTATCTTAGGTACACCTATACATGAATTCTCTGACAGAGGAAAAGATTCCATATGTTGATAGTGTAGGGGAGAGGTATCGCAACAGACAGATCATTCTTCAGCTTCCTCCACACGACAATGAGTCAAGGTTCTGTAGTGAGCTCAGTGAGGAAGAAAAGAGGGAGTTGCGTTTTTTTGTGGCACTAAGAAAACGTGATTCCCTTGGACGAGGTGTTGTGAAACCAATTCCTGAGATGTCCGAAGGATACCCTTGCAAGGAGGTGGGTATTTTTGACTTGTCAAATTCCTCTGGACTCACTGCCTAAGTTGTGTCTAAGAATTGTATTTTCTTTGGTGATAGAATAACATCACATTTATTGAATTCACTTCTATCTGGTCATGAAACAATGCTTCAATGTTCAGGTCTTAAATGATACCATACTGTGTACGATAACATCAAGTTCATATAATGTGTCAAATTTGGCATTGACCTGCAATAAATTATGATTATGGTTTCATGGCATCTGGTGAAGTGAGTTTTGTGAATAGGTGTTACAGAGGCATACACTTATTATTAGAGTGAAGTAGCAACTGTGTTTTGCGGGTAAAGCAAGATATCCACAGTTTGCTAGTGATCTTGTACACTTGTTTTGGTCTTTCTCATTGGTGTAATTTTGACTTGGATAACTAAATGGAGCACTATAGAGAAAGTTATCAAGGTAATACTTTCAGCCCCTGGAAGTTACAGTGAAGTACTTGATATTGAAGGCACATGGACTGCAGAGCATAGGTTTTTTAGGGGGTGGGGAAGTAAGGTTTGGGACAATTAAAACATTTGGGACTTATGCCAATTTCAGTGCAACAGTGAGGGACAATGCAACATTTATTGCATCAAAATCATATTGAATTTTTAGCCAATTAACTCAGAAACAAAAAATCATTTTTGGCTAAAACTCTGTGATACCTGATCTATGGGGCACTATCAACCACCAACTCAAGATACTAGTCTTGTACACTGTTACCTGCATACACCACATATCAACTTCCAATCATTGAGTAATGTTATCTTCTATTATTTTAATAGTGTGGGGACCATATTGGAGCAGGATCAATGGCAGTGTTTGCAGCAAGAGCAGGACAGCACACCTGTTGGCATGCTGCATGTTTTATCTGTACTGTATGTCAAGAACTGTTGGTTGATCTTATCTACTTCTACAAGGATTCCAAGGTGTATTG
Organism: Anemonia viridis; assembly: GCA_900234385.1. Classification (NCBI taxonomy): domain Eukaryota; kingdom Metazoa; phylum Cnidaria; class Anthozoa; order Actiniaria; family Actiniidae; genus Anemonia; species Anemonia viridis. The sequence goes on from OCZR010018247.1 coordinate 12,289, forward strand.
TGGAAGACATCATGCTGAATCACTCAAACCTCGATGTGCTGCTTGCGATGAGGTAGGTTTGTCTTTGCATGCTATGTCATCTTGCACTAAATTGAAATATTCTTCAACCTCACATTCTCCATCCAGACAAGACATGAACAAATTCAAGAGCATGGCCTCTTTCAATAGGACGTTTGCATGATGGCGTCATTTGACCTTTTCTACCAGAATGCTTTGTACATTTTCTTTCTTATTCAAATTTTTATTTCCTCTTGAGAATAGTAAGACAAAAGGTGCTAATGAACTGAACAAAAGAAAGTGTGCAAGGGATTCTGGTAGTAGAGGTTTATGATGCCAACATGCAAATGTCCTTTTAGAATCAAACCTGTATTTGACAATGTTTAGACTAAATACCAGGCATTAGAACTTGGACATGGATGCAATGTAAAGTGATTATATATATATCAGGTCCATTGGTCCAGGGGTGGTTCAGTTATTTAAACAAACCCTATTCCCCTCTTTACCCCTTCTATTCAAAACTTTCTGTGAGAAAAAGCTTGTATACATAAAAAATGTAATAATACATAGATACTTGAGTAAACTAACAATATCTGTTTCCTATAGATAATCTTTGCTGAGCAGTGTACAGAAGCAGAAGACAGATGCTGGCATGTTAAGCACTTCTGTTGTTTTGAATGTGACAGTCCTCTTGGTGGAATGCGTTATGTGATGAGGGATGACCGTCCATTCTGTTGTAATTGTTTCGAAAGCCTTTATGCTGAGTTATGTGATTCTTGTGGTGAACCAATTGAGCCTGATGTAAGTCAAATGGCTCACAATGGACAACACTGGCATGCTAACCCACAATGCTTCAGCTGTTACACCTGTGGAAAGTCTCTCCTTGGGGCTCCATTTTTACCAAAGAATGGAGAAATATACTGTTCCCCAGAATGCGGTCATGGAATACATCCAGTTGGTTTCACAGGATTTTCGGACCATGTACCAAGATCACAACAAAAACAACAAAAACAGTGCTCTATTCCAGAATCGTATACATCGGATCTTGAAACTCTAGAATCAGAGCATGATGATGAACATGGATCTAATGCTGAAGCAGCTTTGAGAAGATATAAAAAACACTTGGAAGAAAGTAATGTTGCTTCGGCTTTTACCCATCATGAAAATAGTCCTTTTATTTCGCCAAAGCAAAATAGCATTATATCATCAAACCAAAAGGATTCTTTGTCAGGAACAATGTTTGGTGTCATCGAAACTCCTTACGGAAAGGATATGTTTGATAGTGTAAGTGTACAAGGCGGAGATTGTGAACAACAGTTTTATATCAAGCATGATGAAGGAAGGAGTTCTGGTGTTGCGTCATCAGAGAATGGATCACATGTAAATGAAAGTGACATGGTAAAACCATACAAGGTGATGGCATACAATTATCCTGAAACAGACAATCATGAATTTGTTAAAGCTACACCTGTTGAGGATGTCGACAGCCATGATAGCAATTATGGAACAATTGAAAGTCGGGACAGTAATTATGGAACTGAATCTTCTTCAGCGATTGATGAACTTCAAAGGCAATCCAGTGGAAGTTCATCAAATTTGAAGGTCAAAGATGAGAAGAAACTTAAATTTAGAAAAGAACCAAATTTAAGTAAGGAGAGACAAAAGCTTAAGCATTATTTTGTCATGTCAGATGAAGAAGGCGGAGAATACGGGTATTTGAGTAGAGGTTTTTCACGCAAGGATGAGTTACTAAAGAGACCTATCTCAAGGTCTCTTGAATGCTTGCCAATAAGGACCATCCCTGAACAATCTTTTATGAGGAATCATAGACTAACTGCATCTGGCACACGCATTAATGCTGGCAGAGTAAACAATTCAAGGAGTTCATCACATTCTAGGCCTTCAGGTCAGACACGAGCTAGGTCATCCAGTCAGAATTCTAGAGACCCACGAACCAAGGAGATTGTTAAGAAACCATTAGAGATACCCTGGGAGGATCCATTTGCAAATCCAGTTGAAAAGAGCAAACAAGTTCGGCCAATCAGAAGACCAAGGATTGCGTATGTGGAATGTTATGATGACAAACCTAAACTAGCAACCAATAAGAACACTGGCTTATCAAAAAAGCAAAGTAAAAGCAAGAATTGTAGGGTACAATAACTTTTATAGATCATTGTCTTATAACTTTCAAACAGTAAAGTTAATTACAGTAAGTTATAGTTCTTACTAGAGCCAAAAAGATTTTAGAAAATGAGTGACCAATAATAGCAAGTATGCTAATGTGGCATAGCAGGCCAAGATATTGCTGATTTCTGGTAGTGAACTATAGTGATGCAATGATCTTAGTCTGCATTTGTCAAACTAAGGTTTTTTATCAGAAAATTAATATAAAAATTTCAAAAAATGGTATTTATGAATACTGGATGGACTACATTTATGTGCTCCCAGATGGTTGGATGTTTTTCATATTCAAAAACTGCTGTAATATTGCTATATATCAATATGATTATTGTTGCTATAAGTTCCTAAATAAACAGGTTTTATTACTGAATGAACAAGTTAGTAAGTTAGGATGTTTATAATATATATATGACCTTAACATTTTCCCTATTCCTACAGAGCGAGAGGGTGACTTGCATGCACATTTACATTGAGTAAATTTAGATTGAGAATGGAGGCAATAAGCCTTTTGGAAGTGCAGGTACTATAGGGCTTAAAATCTGGGGGAGGGGGGTAGTCTCCTTTGTAGCCGTCATTAGTGGGGAGGGTGGGTGATGAACATACCCAAAATAATGATGGCTGTGAAGGAGACTGGGGGGAGGGTAAGGTTTTATATGCGTATCGCCAACATTGAAGCAGGGTTTCATTGCACACCAGATTAAACTGAGAAATAATTTATACTCTATTTCCTACTGCTTTGGCCCCTTCACGGACACCTAAATTGAGGAATCCATTTCCTGTCGTATTGCATGTCTAGAAGGGTTTTTTCACAACAGCAAATCCCAAGAGAAAATTGTGTAATAATGCTGACACACTTAGCCATCATGTTTTAGTGAGTAAGTGTCTATTATATTTTATTTTCTTCCCTATTGGTACTTGTTAATTTTCAATTGGTGCATATTTGTCGATATTACTACGGTTTAAAAAGGTAAACTTGTAGGCCAAGTCTTATTATGACCTTCACACAGTCCATTGCAAGACGCACATCACGCACATTACATCTTGTAGAGCTTACTTACTATTCAAACTTATTCAGATTGTTTGAGCTTATTTATCTAAAATTCACTTTAGAAAGGCTCTTTTGTACAATATAGTCCCAAACAAAGGGAAATAAATCAAATGTGAAAGAAAGAAAGAAAGCAAGTGTCTATGAAATGACAAAACGACCTTTAAAGCAACCGAAAGAGTATTTCAACTGCCCACAATAGTTAGTTTTTGAACTTGGAAAGCCCTTCAGTACTTACCTTAGCCACTGTCGATCCTTGAAGTTCTTGGTGTGCAACAAAGATATAGAAAATTCTCTTCAAAACATGAATTTTCTAGTTTGAACTGACAGAATACGCGAACGAAATCCTTTGCATGCCACGAGCTAGGAGAGCGCGAACATAAATACTGACTGCTGATTGGCTAACTTGGATTACTTCACTAAGTTATGTCGGGCAGGTTTGGGCAAGTACCGTATTGGTGTTGGAAAGAAGGGGATTTGCGGTACCCGGTAGTCATACCCTTCCGGTTTATTTCTATTGTGTTTTTGTGGTTACGACTGAACTCTCAAAGGAAATCATAAGCCTGATTTTTCTCCAGGGATGCACGCTGCAAGAACAGTAAACGCGTTATGATTGTCGTAGAAACAAAATGGCTTTAATAGTCGCCTTACGGCGGTCCCTGCTCCCTTCTGAAGAGAAAAGGTAGGGAAAACAACTTTATCAATCAATTTCTCATTCATTTTTCAGTCAGAAGCACTGTACTAGTTAAAGTCAATAACGAAATCGCCATTTTGAAACTATAGGTTGTGAACTCAGTCAGCCGCATTTAATCATCAAGATTAAATATGTCAGTAGTATACATGCAGCCTATATTGTGTCATTTTCTCAGTAACCACATATACACGAGGCCTTAAAGGCTGATATGGTTTTAATAACAGTCGATCATGTCACAGGTGCAACAATATGCTGCCGAATTGCCACACCCTTTTCTTGTTCAGCGGTTTCGATCTTGTATCAGATACGAACGTCCGCATTAGGATTATTTCCGTTCCGTTCTTTTTTCTTGTAGATACTTTAAATTTTCATTCGAAATCTTAAAGTTTTTCAGTTGTTGTGGCGAAGATCGACAACAGATCACTTTTAAATTTTATAATTCTATGTTTCATACATTTCAATAATAATTTTAAAATTAATTAATTTTACTAATACTAACAGGAAAGTATATGCTTTCCGTAAATAAACAAATACATTACTACCAGGGCTCCCGTTGATATCAGTTTGTATTTTACTGAAGGGGCTACCCTGAATTAAGTTAAATAAAGGTTTCATTCATACCAAGAGAAGCCAACCATTCAAACTCAACTGAGTTTCTTTTAATTTCGGTACTGCTAAAATCAACAGTACGCAGACCAGTACAAGCTAAAGCAGACAAGACTAGTGCCGGGCATTCCATAGGCCTACAGTTTCATTGAAGTTTCAGTCATTGCACACCAGAGCTAGCAGCTCTATTAGTTTATTAATTTTACTAATATCTATAAAACTATCTAATAACGATCAAACGATATGTGTGCTCTTTGGAAGGCAGGAATCCATTCTTTCTAAATTTCGGGGGTTCAATTTGACAACACCTTAGCAGAGTTCTATGGCGGAATTTTAGTTTATGGTTATTGCACGTTTATTATAATTATTTGAAGTCGCTGAATTAAGATAGCCGCTTCAGTCGTATTTCAACCGGAGTCCAGAAGCACTTGGAGAGTATTGGGAATTGCAAGCTAGGTGGATTAGTAGTAACACATCTCAAAGATGGGATTTTAACTTTAATAATTTACCAATGGAAATAACTTGGGGTGAAGATCAAATGAAGTATTTTGTGTCACCTTTCATTGTTTTTTTGTTCATATTAGCGTTTCTTTTTGTCACCAAAGCCAGAACACTAAAGTTAGGTAGATGTTTTCTCAGTTACTCGTCACAGTTGAGGCAAACCTTTTCTCCATCTCGAATACGGAACTTTTCGCCTGCCAAGGGCTTGTTACATTTGGAGCAAGTAAAACAATCACGATGGAAGTACTTTTCTGAATAGGCCACAAACTTGGTGTTTCCTTCGATGAGTTTTTCGCAGCCTGCGCATCGTTTGGCGTAGCGTTCTCGGTAGCAATCTTGGCACACATTATTTCCTTCTTGTTTGGTGAATGGTTTACCTGCTAAAGGATTATTGCAGTGGAAGCAAATAAAGCATTCACTATGATAAACGTTTCCTGAATGCTGCACTGAAGATGTTCTGATCACTTCTTTGCATTTAACACACACCTAAACAAAAATATATATAGATGGTTACTGACAACTTGTCCGTATTCCACGATACGGAAAAGAGCAGGGGACTGGGAACTAGTAATTGGATTAGCCAGAATTTTCCTATGGGGGAGGGGGCATTTTCAGAACATATATTTCAACAGGGCGCGATTGTTGATGTTATTTATTATTATTGGCTATACCACATCTTATTGGTAACAAACTCCAGTGTAAAATTATTTTACAGAGCCAAAAAATATTCAGGTGGCATTGTCATTTTCATCAACAAACAAACAAACAAACAGATAAACAAATCGGCAAACGCACCCAGTATCTACATACCTTTGCAAATTTAGAATCGAAACAGTTGTTGCACAGTCTCTTTTCATCCCTACGAATAAACTGTTTGCTTCCAATTGGTTCTTTGCATTCATCACAAATAAAACACCTGTCATGGAAGGTTTTATTTTGATAGCCAACTTTTTTCTCTCCAGGGGCAAAATCTCCGCCACAGTGTGCACAAACCTTGGATGGGTTTATTCCGCGACAGGCGTGGCAAATAAGCTTCTCGTCTTTGAAAGTAAACCCTTCGTTGAGCTACGAAAGAAAAAAATAACTAAAATGTTTTATAAAATAACTGATATAAATTTTGCGTTCATCTGGCTGATTGGCCAAAACTGATCACGCACGCGTGTGCATTATGAGAGCAAACAGCAAGCGTGTTTGCAAACATTTTATTTTGTATTTTATAAAAGAATAGAAAACTCGCTTGCTGTGCTGTTCAGTTATAACGCACTTCGGGATTGGCAGAAAAACTTGAGTAGTGTTGAGAAGCACTTCTCTCGTGTTCTTCCAATCTCCGCGTGCTTTATAACTTCGCACTCACGCGCGCTCGTTTTCTATTTCTTCATTATCTATTATCTATTATATATTATCCCTTCAGGTAAGCTCACATCATGCATAGTTGTATAATAACCACAACAGGACGAGGAGAACTTGTACATTAAAAGGGTGCAGGTGGCGGGTGTGATGCCTGAGAAGGAGAGGGCTGGGATTGACCCCTTTTAGGTTAAAAAAGTTCCATAAAACAAGCACAAAAGAACACTACTTGAAAACTTACTAATTGTTTGTTACACTGAGAACACTTAAAGCAGTCTTCATGCCAGTGCTTGTTACGAACGTCCACATCTTTGGACCCAGGACCAATGGGTTCTTTGCAAGATTCACAGGAGTTGGCAAAATTCAAATCGTAACACTTAAAGCACGATGGTCTGCCCTCTACTGTCACAAACTTTTGATTCGAAAGCGATTCATCACAAAAGGAACAGCATAAGTGTCCTGGGTGCCAGTTTTTCTCAATTGCTTGGGAGTATTCTCCTACGTAAATTAACTGTTGGTAAAAAAATGGCGAAAACAATTGTCACGACTTTTGAATCTGTACATTTGGGTGTAATTTTTTTTTCTATTTCAGAACAAATGTCATTCCCTTGAGTATTATTTCCATTTCGGTCAGTAACGGCTGGTCAAAATCCAAAGAGCTTAATTCTATGGCCAAGCTAATTTTCAGGTTTAATACCTCTTCACATCCTGCGCAACGTGGCTTCTGCTTTTCACCCCAATGTCGAGGGCAATAGATGGCACCCTCCTTGAAACAGTAAACTAGGTCAACCAATAGTTCACCATCTTCTTCACAGACAAAACACGGCACATGCCAACAGAACTCAGACCCGGCACGCTCGGCAAAAACGGCCATCTCTCCGGCACTCATGCTATCTTTACATTTATTGCACGTGACATCCGCAGTTAAAGAAGGGTATACACTTCCTGAAAACGTGGTATAATTTAAAATCATACTTTAGAATATTTAGTCGGCTTTTGAAAGAACCGGGCCGGTTACACTGTGACAATTAAACGCAATTCAAAATCGAAGTTCGAGTCCCGGTACTTTAGTAATTTTAAAGCTTTTTCGAGCGCCCAGCAAATGATTCTTGCTTTTTCTATTGTTCTTGTTCCTTACTCAGGGGCGTCCCCAGGACATTTTTGAAGGGGGGGGTTCCATTTTCCCCGTCCCTACTCATAAATTTCTGGAGGAACCCTACAGTACCAAAAAAAAAACAAAGAAAAAAAAAGGAAGATTTAGGGGGGTTCCGGAACCCC
>OCZR010018255.1:0-17733 GCA_900234385.1 Anemonia viridis
ACAAACAATAGTAGTATTACGGTGGGGGGTCCCACCGTAATACTACTAACAATATACAAAGATATGATTAGAGTGAAGTATGATTGCTTTTTTAAAGTGTAATAGTCAACAAATAGCCACAAAAGAAAACAATGGAATCAGGGTCTACTAAAGCGTATTAGTCTAATATCTATTTCATGGGATTAGCCACTTCACTCTATGCATGCTTGATAATAGTATATATGTATGTAATATATTCCATTCATTTCTGTCCCACTTTACTTGCAGAAGTAAAATATTCACAGTTTGATTAATGATTAATATTTATAATTTGTTATCTACATCGGTCAATTTTAGCAGCATAGTCAATCAACTGCTGAAGAAACCCAAGATTTGGACATATTTTTCTCTTACTTCTCAACATTTGTACAGCATCAGTCAAATTGATATCTTGATAACTCATGAGATATGCAATAACTAAAGTAGCAGAGCGACTGATGCCAGCAATACAATGAACTAAAATCTTGCCACCTCTTTGGCCAGTTTTCTTGGTACCAACTGCTCTTGCAATAAAATCTGAGGCCTCCTTAAAGTGCTTGCTTATCTGGTAAGATGGCATGTCCAGAGCTGGAATCCCACAAAAAACAATTCCACTTTTGTAAAACTTTGCATTTGTGTCGACTTGGGTGAAACTGTTCTTTCCTTTGGCAGCATTTAGGACATGAGTAATGCCAAGCTCCTGTAGTTTATCTTCATCTCGAGCTATTGGTCTGGTGATAAAAGTTGACATAAGCATATACACAAACCCTTGTCATTGCTAGTCTCCCTCACAGCCATCATTTGTGTCATCACGGAGACATTCCTCCCCAAGTAATGGTTACTTAGGGAGGAATTTTTCTGTGACAACACAAGTGGATGCAGTGAGGGAGACTATGTCAGTACCATGAGTCGCCACGTGATCAAGGCAATTTCACGCAATAGTCCCCCCCCCGCCAGATTTGTCCCCAGGTGTCAGGATTTTAATTAAGGTGGATTTGACAAAAATCAGATATTTGAGAAAAAAGTCTGGTGCATAATACATGAGAAGGACGTCCTACAAGAAATCTTAATCTTGATAAAAGATAAGGGCAATTGAAGTAAGAGAATCAAATCTATAAACAAGAAGTCCCCCCGATATCTCAGTTTTCCGATATTGTTCGACGTCAGTACAGTAAATAATCTCGGTAATTAAATAAGGGAGTGCGGGAGGGTGATTAACTGATTTTAAAATAGAGCGACTTTGAACACTCACTATGATTAAAATCAGTTGCAAAACATAACTTACTCTCCTCCAATAAAAATATTGTCGAACACCTCGTCGTATCTGGTCCATTTATACTTGTCGCCATAGTCTGCTAAGATAATATTTCTAAGATCTTGGACAGAGACGAGACGAGGGCTTTCAGGATGACACACACACTGTCCCATCCTGGTTCACATGAGGTGGAATTGATTTTTGGCTAAAAATCTCTAATCGATTATATTCTTATTGCTTTAAAATTCTAATAGAACTTTTGTTCAGAGCTGTTCTAGGTTATCTTCGGTAAAATCTTTAAATTGAAGTCAAAAGGCAACACATTTTGTGACGGTATTCACCTGCCTTTGACAGATGCTTCCATAACACAGGCTGCCTATATTTGACCACAGGGAGCCCAAGCTAATCAACTGAACAAAATGGTCTATTTTTGCTTTATTTAACATTGTAAAAGTTTTTAAAAAAATTTCCCTCCATATATATATATATATAAAGCAAAATAGACCATTTTGAATTTTATTTTTAACATTTTTTTTACATTCAGTTGATTAGCTTGGGCTCCCTGTGATTTGACCAGCTGAGTCAATAACACAGGTAGCCCAATCATGTAAGAAACACTCAGAATCTTTCCAGGGATCTTTCGAACTGTTTGTTGACTCTGGAGAAAGGCATAATGGAATCCTGATTGGAGGATAGGTAACAAGCTTTATCAGGTAAGCTTAAGGAGTATTTCACCCTTGTGAAGTGTAAAGTACATCATCTGTCAACCCAAGGTCCTAGAAAATTTAGGTTATAAAATAGACCCCTGGCCCACCTTGTAGCAGGGGGCAGCAAAAGAAACAATAATGCGGGGGGAGGGGGGCTGAATTTCCAAAATCTCTGAACAGGACATTTGCATGATGGCGTCATTTGACATTCTCTACCAGAATGCTTTGTACATTTTCTTTCTTATTCAAATTTGTATTTCCTCTTGAGAATAGTAAGACAATAGGACTGGTGCTAATGAACTGAACAAATGATGCCATCTTGCAAATGTCCTACTGAAAAGATTTTGGTGACAAAATGCAGTACACAAACAAACAATATAATTCTTTGTAAAGTGTTTTATTTATTAATTATTAACAGGTCAAATACCTGGTTGCCATGTAATGAACACTAAAGTAAGCACTAAATCTCGAGAGAGATTCTTGGTTAGGTGAATAAATACCCTCTCAGAAAACTGGCATTCTCACTCGGCTCTCTCTGTCTTTAAAAAATATATATACAAAATCCTTATAATATATAAATATCTATGATAAATATTAATCTGTTTTGCATCAAACTATTTAGAATCTTGGAAAATGAGTGGCTCTTTCACAAACTTACGTCACAAAGTTATTTTATATTAATCTTTGAAAGTTGAGAAAAATCTTAAGGTTAGAGAAAATGTTGATGTGGGAAATGTATAATGTATGACTAATTTTGAGATGCATGAGCACTTTCATAAATATCTCAAGCAAAGACTTGAAAAAAGAAGCATTTTTGGGCAAGATTGTGTACTTTGAGGACCTGGACCTGCCATTTATGAAACAGCTCATGCGTCTTGAAAATGGTCAATTATTGGAAACATTATAAAGTTAGCCAATCACTATTTAGAGAGAAAAATACTAATAGCGAATCAGGTATGCTTTGGTTTCATTCTACATTATGATTGGTAAATATCTATACTTAGAGTGCAACTGATCCTGGTTGGAATATTTGCACAGGAATGATTTTTTAAACAAATTTTGTAAATAGCAAGGCAAAAGAGCAACTCAGTTCCAAGTATTTTTCACACAAAAGCAAGTGCACTCCTTATAAAATGAAAAAACCCAGTCCAACTAAATCAGGTGTCAAATACACATACACCATAGAATGAATCACTTGAATTGAAGACTATACATCACATTTACAGAAATTAAAACATCAAAACTTCCACCAAAAAGGAATTAGAATTAAGAATAATGGTATAGTTTCTGTTAAGTAACAATAGATAATCTACAAAATAGGTTTGGTTTGGAAATTCTTGAAATGGAAGTCGAGATGTTTTCAAGAGTTATATATAATTATGTTATAATTAAAAGTTTTTATAATTCCCTTCAATTAACATAATTAATTTTCCCTTCAAATCAAGCTTGGATATTTTTTTTTTTTTCTGTAGTACTTATATCGTTTTGCAACCCACAAAGTTCCAGACATGGAACATCTGCTTTTTTTGGCTTTTATCCATGAATAGACTGAGTAAGCGAATTTTGAATTTGGCTGAAACATAAAACCCCAGATGTTTAAAAGTTAAATCATGGTTAAAATTGTACAGAAACATAATAAACGTAGTTCAAATAGCCATTGCTAATGCAGAAAGAAAAGTTTCTATATAATCATATCATAGCATAGCTTCAAGGTGCTGGTACATGAGAAAACCTTTAGTAATAAAGTGCTGAATCGAAAGACCTGGCAGTCATCACAAGGGTTGTCACACAGTCACATTTCCTTGTAAACTTTGTCGTAACAGTTTCAGTTGATATGCAGAGGCTAGATTATTATAAACCTATTTCAAATAATGTTGACTAAGGAAAAGGTTCATGTAACAGCACCTTAAATTAATAAAAGCAAAGCTTCCTACACAAAGTGCATCTCACTCCACACAATGAAGTTCAAAAGGACTTAATTTAACTTGAAAATCAATGTAGACTTTTCTAACTGGTTTGAGAGCAAAACAAAGAGAAATACCAGCCAACAAAAGTACTTCAGTTTGTACATAAAACGAATGAAAATGAATAGTAGATTCCAGCCAGGATAAGAAATTATTCTACAATACCTTTTAATTCATACAAAAAAAGGTGTTTTCAGAATATTGTACGCATTTTCATAATAATATTGTATGACCCATACAGCTGCCTGTAAAGTTGTATGTGGGATTCAAATTTCATTCACATTTCCAATGGTCTGATTCTATATTTGCTAGTAATTTGTTGATTGATGGCACAGCATAATTATGAAAATGGGTACAAGACAGCATTGAAGTCCAGCAGTGACTCATTTCTTACTCAACAGTTCATTTCTATACAATAGTTAAAAGGAAGCCAGCTTCCTTTCTTAAAGAGATAAGTAAGAATTCCATTTGGTTTTTGTGCTGAACTTTTCAAGTAGGCAACATTAAAACCATAAAAAGTTGTAGGTTAATAATTACCGTCAGGTAGAGAGATTGTCATGAATGAGCGACTGGATGATGTGAATTTTTTAAGCTGTAGAAAACGTTTTAAATACAAGGGTGGTTTTGTAGGCTGGCATAACGACAGAGTTTGGTGGTAAAAGTATGTGGATATTCCATGCATGCAATGTTATATTATTTTTTGGCTGTAATTTTTGGAATGTCATTTACAGGTTTTTAAATCAAGATTTTAGTCCCCTTTAAAATACTGAAACGTAATGTTTGTTTCTACTATCAGTACAAAATTCAGTAAATATCTGATTCTCAAGCAACTGGAATTCTACATTCAATCAAGTAGGTATCTTCAAAGGAATACTTCAGTGCTACTGTGGCAACCAAACTTAACTAGTAAATTCCATGGAGTAATTTGTGAATGTGACAATCCACACTTGTTGTCAGCAAGTGGTCAGTAGAGGCTGATGTGAGAGCTTTGCCAATGACTTCCAAAAAAATTTTAGTGTGGTTTGTTCACAGTCACATTTACTATTAGATATTATATTTTTAAACTCTTTTTGGTTTTTGGTTTTGATTATACCGTGCACTGTGTCAAAATGTAGTCAAAGAATAATACTATAGTCATTACACACTTGCAATATAATACGTCCATAATCATGAGAAAAGACCTCAAACACATTCTGTAATATAATACCTATCTTTATATCTATGTAAAAGTATACCATCAAATGGCAATAACATGCTAAAGCAATATATGCTTTGGACTTAATAAATCCGATATGCTGCAATAATAGCACGTTTCTAAAAGAAACTTATAATATTTTTTAAAAAGAAAACACTTTCTTTAGTAAGGCTATAATTTTTCAATGCAAAATGGCCTAAAATGGGATCAATACCTGTGTTTATATGCACGTTTTTGTAATTACCTAGTAACAAGATGGATATGAAGGTTCTGACCAGTTTGTGATATGGATTAGGTCAGCCGGTCACCCGGTCAGCCACGTTTTGCTTTCATCTTCTCAGAACACGATTCCTGGTTCTTCCACTGGTGCTAGGTTGAATGCAGGATTCATAGTTATGGGTTTGAACACCAGCACTGCTTGGTCGTAGCTGAACCCTTGTTTCATACTTGACTGTGACATGTTCTGAAAACAAGAGACAGAAAATTATCATCAATATCAAAATTATCAAATTTAGGTTGGTTCATAGTGCACTAGACAAAGTCCTAGTGATAATGCAAGCAACCATGTTAACCATGTCATGGTCCATCACATGACACTCACATGCTGATCAGTGGAGTATCCTTGTGTTATAAGATGGACAATAGACCATTCACATTATGGTATCATTTACTACCACTACCAGAATAATCCCTTGCACACTTGCTTTTGTTCAGTTCATTAGCATCCATTGTCTTACTATTCTCATGAGGAAATACATGTTTCAATTGGAAAGAAAACTTGTTTGGTAATGTTAGTAACATGACACCATCATGCAAAATTTGATAGCCTATTAGAATCTGACATCAATGTGGACAGGAAAAATAAATGGATTCCTCCCGCATAGCCTCGCTCAGTGAAGTGCTTTAAAGGATAATAGTTATTCTACTGGGAATAAAGTAACATAGCCATAAATGATCAAAATCCAGAAATATAATCCAATGAGAGCAAAAACCTTTGTTCAAATGTTCACCTCAAAGCAAGGGCAAGAAATAGTGTTTTAAGCAATATGGCCACCACATAATTAAAGTGGATTAATCCAAACGTGCCCACATTTGTTAGATTCAAATTATGTTCTGCATCAATGACCTCCAACTGCACCCTGCCAGCCTACATAATAGACCAAATGGGCTTGGGCATAATGTTGTCCCAATTCAGTTCCCATGAGACTAAGATTCTCTGTTTGAGGTATATCCATATTCATGTGTCTTCTCATGCATAACCATTAAACAAAACAAATGATCCCCTGGGAGCTGAATTAGGAAAACATTACACCCAAGCCAATTCCGTCTACTTGTGCCGTAACTTTGACATTGCCTAAAATACATTCACTTGTTAAAGTATAGATGGATACAAAGATTCCTTTGTTAAAAACACCATGTATTCAATAATAAAATAATATACTATTCAATAATATACTTTCTACACAAGGCTTGGAAAATACATTACTGGTACTCATGCAAAATGCACTGGTAAGATATTTTTCATCTTGTTTTATTTGTTAATGTGCAATGCATAGAGGAATACACTTTATGTTAATGTTAGTAGATACCCTCAGTTATATACAAAATAAATTTATATTATAACAACAACAAAGGTGTACCCTTACTCTTATTCTAATTGCTCTTGGTCTTGAGACACCATGGGAGTACTTTTTCAATAAGGTTTTCTGAGGAAAAGAAAAAAAAATGAATTTCTGAATAGAATAAAATAAGAATGAATTAGCTGTTCACAAGGAGCATTATACTAAGACAGGGAATAATTCACTAGGAAATCTCTGTCATAAATGGCAACAAATTATAGTTACTAAGAACGGTATTCTTGAGTGTCTCAAGGATGGCAGCTAGATCATTAAATAACATAAATGACCTCAAACCAACACAGAATACAATATTTTTTGCAGCCTCTTACTCTTTTGTATTATTCTTTTGTACAATTTGGACAATAAAATCTCTGAACCCTTAATTGCATAATCTGAAATGTCTAAGGTTCAATGTCAAGTAGCCTCGGCCTTTGTTTTTATATACAGTGCTGTGTGTGGATTATAATACCACTTTGGTAGTAACTTTAATACTTCTAATGTAATATATAGCAAATAATATTATATTTACTAAGCTCAAAAAACATAATGCATTATTATCTTCAGATATATAATATAAATTTAGAACCCACTAAAATATTATTGTTTTTTTTGTAAATCCTATATCTTATTTTTTGAACTATGGATTTTAATTTTGATAATCTAGGGTTTTCTTTTCTAATCCTATATCTTATTTGCTTGAGGGTTTATACTTTGCACCTTTCGTAATTACATAATATTATGGTACAAAACTTTCACCAAAAACTTGTATTTGGGTTCAATCCATGTGTTCCACTATCACTTTCATTGTTGTATTTCAAGATTATTTGATGTAATTTGACTGCAAATAAGGGATGTAAGAATTCTTTATTGTATCAGTTGTACAGAAGTGATGACTTATTACTTATGCATGAACACACACACATACAGCAGATAAATGAATACAAAAAGCATTGTACTACAGCCTACACAAAATGTAATGAAAAATCCACAGTCTCAGCTAATCTTCTTCAGAAACTACCTAAAGTTTCAATACATATTAGGCTTATGTTTATTTTAGTAGATGGTAGATTTTCAAACTAGTTTTCACATACTTTCAAGGCAATTAAAATCTCTTATTTTGAAGTTAAAATCAAAAGTATGTTCCAAGCATATGAAAGAAGAATCAAGACAGATAAAAGATGTTAAATGATCCCATGATTTTAGTGTAATGGGCTGGATGAAACTGTAATCTGAAACGACCAATGTTGATGGCCTATAGCATGATCAAAATAATGTTATTTCACCAAGAAGCAGCTTGTTAATCCAACAAATTATTTTTGAAATAGCAAACATCATCCAAAGCTAATAAAATTTATGGGACTGACCAATTCATTAGATTTGCAGTTTAGCAAAATGATTTGCTCTGCATACATAGGTTTAATGATAGGGTGAACCAATTGATCAACAGTGTGATATAAAATTTCTTTATGGCTATGATATGACTAGATGTCTGTTTGTGGTTTGTACAAGTACATGTAATTGCTTAAACTGTTAGAAAGCAAATACGTATTGCTGTGCCACAATCTACCACCAGAAGTCTTGAAAATTGTATTCATTTCTATTTGGCATCTGTGATAATTTTCCCTTGTTAGAAAACAAAATTGAATCTTTTTTTCTTTTAAGTTTCAAAGGAAATAGCAAATAATCTACATCTACTATCCAATACAAACACAATCAAACAGGAAACAGTTTTTATCACTCAAAGGAAGAGAGTTTTCAAACTGGCAGCTGTTCACACTAAGTTAGCATTCAACATAAAGGTTCATGACAACTTGTATTAAGGAAAATTCAAATTAAGCAAGTTATAAGTAGATTCTATACAACTTGAAAAGCAAGGCACAAAAGGTTCAAAAAATAAAGTTCTTGAAAACAAAAGGTTCAAGGTTATTACCTCCAAAAAAGAGATTGAATATTCTGGCCAGATGAAAAAATTCAAACACTGTTAGCAACTTAATTACTATGAAAGCAAATCTGCAAATACAAGCTCAAAATGCATGAATTCCCTGAGCAACGGAAAAGTATGCAATAATTAAGCCAATGTATGTCCATCACATTGTTTACACACGAAGAAAAACGTGCTAAATCCAAGTGCTAGCTTCAGGAAAAAACAGCTGTTGTTAAGAAAATGATTAAAGGATTCCATTTTCTATCCATCAGGGAAAAAGGATGAAAATGGAACTCAGAAAAAAAAAACGACACTTTTTGCCAAGTCCATCAGTTTTAACCCTACTTCTAAATTCACCATCATAATTTTTGTCTGTCTAATTCGAGGTGATTTTTTTTCAGGTGCAAGATATTTATTATCAAAAATAAGATTGAATTTCTGAAAAAAATTCGATAAGGTGAAAAGGAGGTCAACCAGATCCATGACGAAAGCAGCGTTGCATAAAACTGTTTCAGACCTGTCAATCACTCCAAACAAAGGTAATATATACGAGCAGTTTGTTTTAACTTTTTGTACAACCAAGAATTACCGACAATTCAGTTTTCTAAAAGAAACTATTTTTTTTTACAAAAACAGTCTAAAACCTTAGTTATGTATGTCTGTTATTGAAAACATATTTAAATTTAAAGGGATAGGATGTGAAATCGACCCACTGCCTATTTCATGTTGTAACCCATTTCCTGTACTGTGCGCACTAATAATATCTACAACCTCTTTAGATTTAAAAAGGTGTAAATTTTGCTGCAACTTATTAATGTTACCTGCTGCATTTTCTCGAAGTTTAGCGACGGTCTTTCGTCACAAATTATAACTCTGTGTTTTCTTCTCGAGTGTCCGTCTGTTGGTATAACTTGGGCGCAAAATGCTGAATGTTTAGATAACACCGTGACTTTACCGGGTGGGCTAGAGCTTAATACTCCAGAGCTTGATTTACTCGAAAACAGTTCTTTTATCTCGTCATCTGACGAACTATCGTTCCCTGATCCTAGCTGATGCAGAAAGCGTTTGTTGCTGACTTGCGACCACTTTCGTTTTTCAGCCAGGAGATTGTTACAATCCTCTGTTGTGTGTGGTATGTCAATCGGTAAAAATCCAGTACTACTATCTCCCGTCTTTTTTCCGTCGGTCTGTGAGGCTGGTGGGAGGTTTTCTTGGTCTAGAGACGGGCTTTCTTTGAAGTTTGAAACAAGAGGTTTAGAATTGGATTCCTCTGTTTCCACTACGTTGTTGTTGAGAGAAACAGAGCCTGACAAAAGAAAATCGAAAACATACCTCAGTAAGGAGCTAAAAATAGAAACTTTGTGCAGTAAGCAAAAAATACACAAAAAATATCAATACCTTCTAAATTTAAGTTCTTTAGCTCTTCGTCTTCATCCTCTGACCGTTCCATTCCTTCCATATCTGACTCATGTCGTAAAAACCCCTAGAGTACAAAACGAGTTGTGAAAATCTCGGAGAGACATGAAAATGATGGATTTGACGCAAACACAACTCATTTACGACAGCAATTACTGACCCAAAACGCTATAAAACATTATCAAAATTCTTACTATTCTCAGTACCTGAGGTTCATAAGGCCTGACTTCGTTTAGAGATTGGTTTCTGAATTTAGAAGTTAAAAATTTCAGCATCGTTTGATGTAGTAGTGAAGGCGACGGCCAGGACTGATGAGTGTAGTTGGGAATGCAGGGAAATTCCCGCGAGCACTTTGGGAGTCAGTTTACCACGACAGGTCTGGACAGGAAAAAGAAATATGAAATTATTTAGATCAGAATTAATAGTAATATTACGCCAATGGTTTTTCTTCGGAAAATAAGCTAAAATTTTGTCTGGAGGTTGGAAATTTTGATAAGCAGGAGAATATCAACGAAACTAGGACTTCAATTCCTTGTTTATTTCCAAATAAATTTTTGCTTTTTAATTTTTTAAATGCGTACGTGTATTTTCTTTCCATCAGCGTTCTCTAAACAAAATACGGGCGAAAGAATAGTCGATGAGCTTTTCCTTATGGATTTGGAAACCGTCTATCATAAACAAATGCGGTTACACACGATAGAGTGAGCCAAGGTTTTGTCTCAATATTTGTACTCGTCCTCGAGTCGTTGGTCGCCATCTTCGAGGGCATTTCGTTCACATTCAACTACAGGTTTAGATTGCCTCTAAGTATATCAACATTGCTGGGAATAACTAATAACTGGTCTGCTGTGTAACACTTCAAAAACAGCCTATCTTGAAATTACGTGAGAACTAGAGGAGAGATAAGAGCAGCCTGTGAGTGTGTACATGAAATACAAGCTTTATCAGCTTGTCTTCGCGATCGGGTCAACAAAGTCTCCACGCGTGCATCAAAATAAAACTAACAAAAGTCGTGTTCATTTAGGAAGAATTACAAGGAAAAGCTGCCTTCTTCTAGCTTACTAAGTAACTGATTCAGTATAATAAAGGATAAAATAAGGTTACAAGAATTGCTCACAATAAAGGACCAGGTGCCTGTCACAAAGCGTTTTCGTGGCTTGGCTCTCCTTCAGTGACAAAGACTGGCGAAGCTGATGGCAGGTAATTTTGAGCGAATTTTAGACACTACAGTCCAAAACTATGATAATTCAGCTATGCTTTGACAATATTTGAGGTATTTTCCTTTCGTTTTCACCTATAAACCTGATCCTACAATGTCGAACTTGTGCTTTTGAAATCAACAACGTTTTCATTTCAGAATGAACAACGAAACGAACAACATACGAACACAAGCCTTGCGCGTTTCACGGACAATTTTTTACTGCAAATTATGAAATAGGAACTCTCTAGAGGATGGCAAAACGATCAAGTTTTAAGAAAAAGTTACCTTTAGAGGCCTAAAACATGTTCCTTGATCTACGCCATTGATATATTTTTCATCCGTGCTGCAGGAAGGTCTACTGCTCCTCGTAGCTTTGCACCGTAAATGAACACTGGAAGCAGCCAATAGCAAAGCGAGACCTTCCAAATAGCGCGCTCTGATTGGTCAAACGAAAATACTAGACACCCCATTCACTTGACAGAATAAAAATTACAAACCTAATCTCAGTAATCATTGTTTTGATTCTATAGTAAAGAACAATACGAACACTAATCTCTCCATAGAAACGAGAAAGGATTATCTTGTCTTTAAATCCCAACTCTAGTTATTACCAGGGCTTTTGGTGCACCGCTCATATGATAAATTGCATTACATTGCATTGCATATATATTAGATTCCAATATATCATCCTGGGAAAAAAAATTTTTTTTCAGGAATTCAAATTTTTCGATTCCATTTTTGCATAGCAACTTTGTAAAATTCAGCTCGAAGAATTTTTTTACGCCGTGCTAATTGTTCATGCAAATCCAAGTTGTTTTTTAGCCAGGATGTTTATTGTGACGGTGATCCTACTAATTAACAGGGCACCAGTAAATCTTGGAGTTTTTTTTAATTTTTTTTCAGTTCAGTTCAAGTACTATCCGACTTGGCTTGACTGCATGCTCCAATAGATATGTGGGGGCGTAAGACTAATAGTCTTTCCTGTTGTTTCGTTTCTTTTACGTTTTTTGGCATAAATCAGATAAATACTTGGTGAATATGCGCAATAACTCATACAAAAGCTTACGACTTTTAACACATTCGAAATTAAAAGTGATGGAGACAGAATTAAGAATGACGTATACTTTCACAATGGATATGTGTCATTTCGTGCATACTCTTTCTTGAAAAATCAGCAGCTCAGTTAAGTAAGCTTATACTGAGTAATACTACACAATCATCTATGAATTCACTAGCAAAATGGTGGTTTTAATATAATTTCCTTTTGGGCTTAAATATTTGATAATTTTGTCCCTTTTGCATTAATGAATCAGATATGCAATTGATATCGGATTGCAAGGGTGTCTACTGCTCAACCATTACGATAACACACCTCCTGGTTTTACGTTGGCTGGGCACGAGGGTACAACAGCCCTACATATAAAAATATGATACCCCAGATCAAATCAACACGAATAACGTTTTTCTTCTGGTTTTAATTAAATTTGTCAGACATCACTTTCAGTCTTTTTAATTCTTCTTCCTTGCCTTTTCCCCTTTAGATTTTCATTAGTCAACAAGATTAACTATTTTAAGAAGGAAAAATTACAACTGGTAGATGACAGTTTCAGCCAACTACCTGTACTTTGAGCATATTGCCGAAAATAGAAGGTCGCTTAGAGTAGGGCGCCCACGTGCACGCCCGGACGTGTCATTTAAATCATAACAATGGTTTAGAGCCCATGCGTCAATTTACATGTAAATAGACCACAAAATCTCCAATCGGTATTTCTTTTGCACATCGATACTAAAAGATGCTTGTCATCCGCTATCATTCAAGAAGATACATCCGTGACAACTCAAGCACAGTTATGGCCAGTTATGAGACTAAGAAACCCAAATCTTTGCTTTTGATTCATTTTCCTCTTAAACTAAAGCAAAGGTCATCTGATTTGAATACAATACACATACACACTGACACGAGATGCTTTTGCCATGCTGTTCTACGCTCTATTGTCCGACAATCCTGATTGGGTGGCCTTTTGACCAAGCTAAGATTTATGAGAACTGCGTAGCATGCCATTCTTTAATAAAGACATCCTATCGAGCCGCGTGTCCATTGAAATTGTGTTTGAAAACCTCCTGAACTCTCGTTGACTGACATGCTTACTGAAAACCTCAAGTCGGTATGTGATGGGGCTCGCCACCTCAGACTCTTCGTTTGTTTACTTAACGACTAAAAGACTTTACTGATGTGTTGAAAGATGACAACAAACACCTTGACTGTAATTAGCTTTTCATATGACCTGTATGGCCATTATCTAGGTTT
This sequence comes from Anemonia viridis, assembly GCA_900234385.1. Taxonomy (NCBI): domain Eukaryota; kingdom Metazoa; phylum Cnidaria; class Anthozoa; order Actiniaria; family Actiniidae; genus Anemonia; species Anemonia viridis. The sequence continues at coordinate 13,608 of OCZR010018255.1, forward strand.
ACGAATATTTATTATCAAATTGCTTTGTGGTTGTTTTCAAAAGAGAACCAATATGATGGAAGAAAACGAAAAAAGAGATAATTTGTTTTACAGGTGCTGAAGGTGTTCGAAACACAACTAAGAACTTTAGAGTGGACGGGAGGCATCTTCAGAATACCCCGTCACTTAATTTCAATAATTTCCCCTCTAAGAAAAAGAAGTATAAAAGTCAAAAGTCCGTAGAATTTCCCAAATAAAGGTGGTAACATTGAAATAGCTTGCGCTGCACAGGGCGTGCGTTTTGATTGGTTCCAAGATCGAGCAACTGAGAAAGAAACTTCCATGCCATGTGAATTCTCGTTTGGGCTATTTTCGCATTCGTATTCAGTCAATTTTCGCCTTAAAATATTCCTGTTTTTCAAAATCCTGGAGGCAGCGAAAGCATTTAAAGATACATGGAAACGTTTCCCTTTCGCATTCATGCTTTCTTGTTGGCTCAGACATTACGGAATCCATTTGAATGTCACCGAGGACCAGTCAGTGTATATGGTCAGCAGCACTAAAAATAACTAATGTCCAACTAATGTCACGTGATTTGACTGCCTACTGAGTAGAAAATCCTTTTCAAATGGTGATTCTAAGCTAATAGTTGAAATAGGAAATTATGCTTAGAATTATTGGATTTTTAGGATCAAACAGTAAATCTAGTGCAAACTACAATATTCAAGTCAGATTTATACCTAATGACAGTAATAAATGCAATAAAACATATGTATTATTGGTTTCCTCGGAAAAGTGAGTTCAAAAGCCGAAAATTACTGCCTAACGTTTCATTGCAAAAACCAAGGAGGTTTAAATATGCAAGTCCAGTTAATTAAAAGTCTCGGCTGCAGCGAGTGCTTATTTCACTCATGTAGGCAGGCTGCCAAGAGTTTAAATTAAAAATTAACAAAATTATGATTTTTCATTCTCTTTTTCAGGTGTATTCAATTATTACGAATATTAAACACGTTAGCGTTCACGGTTGACAGTCGTCGAACTTAGAGAGGCTTATCGTAAATTCGAGAAGGCTGGGCGGAGCTTGAAATGGTTTCAAATTATTCATTAGGCGTAGTCAAAGACGGCCAGTTTAGCAAATGGATATGCAAAAAGTTCGTTTTTACTTTTCTTGTGACAAGATGGCCTATAGTGTCCATCATTTCACTGGGGCTAGATCGATCGACCTCAGTAGCTAGTGAGTATCAGATCTCGAATCAGGTTCGAATATTACATTTTAAAGAGAATAATATTCTAAAAATATGAAGCGTAAAAAGAAAAGTATTTTCTGTTCAATTAAAGCTACTAATTACAAACGACAAATGGGTGTTTCATTGTGGAAAGGTTGACGATAAGGAATCTTGGACGACAAAGACACCGCTAATAACAAAGCACTCCAAACGCCTCCGCAATTAACCTATCCTTTCGAGATTTTAAAGGAAATCTACGGCTTTTTCCACAGACTTTTTCCAGCAGTTTTTAATTGTAAAATTTCCCAAAGTTTTATTATGTTATAAATTCTATTTTCTCGGCTCAAAGTAGGTTGTTTTTGACATTGGCCTTCTCTTTTATATATGACATTTCCAATCCGCAGGTGTGGCGATAAGCGAAGGCTTATAACATGTTAAACACAACGTTTTCCCGCCAAACTGGCGCGCCTCCCACTGCGAAAAGAGCGGGAAAAATCTGCGATAGAGACGTCACTGCAATGGCTTCCTGTTGGACAATTCTGAATAATGAATTTAATAAATAGGTACGGTAAACAGCTCAAATGACAGGAAATCTAACGATAAAACTTAGAATAAGCAACAATTAAAATTCTAAATTAACGCTAAAAATTCGGTGTGTTATATATCTTAAAGATTTATACCTCGTCAATGCCTGGTCAAATATAGCGTATATAACACAGAATGACAGATTTCAAAGTCGCAGCGAAACCATTCAAGGGAAAATGAACCAGATATTGTTTTCTTTCGCATGGTATGTTTAAAGGCACTGAAAATAAAATCTTGACAGTTCAAGCCTTAAAATTTCTCGAAATGAAGAAAGCCTTTTGAATCGGATTAATGAAAAGTATCCCAAAATGCTGCATAAATTATACAGTCTTAGCCATTTTAAAGAAATTTCCTGAGTTTTAATCATTTTTTTTTTCTTATTGTATATGAGGTACCTAATGATAGTGCTTCGCTTGTGTTCACCGGTCACAGTTAAGTAAAAAAAATGATATAGCCTAGAGGAAGTGATATTTATATATCCTGGTGTATCAAAACAAGCAATATATTTCGAAAGAAATAAAAAAAAGTTAAAAAATAATAAAATACAAACAAAAAAGAAAAGAAAAAAGAAAAGCGCATATGTATAGAGAGAGAGATAGTGAGACACTGAAAAAAACATTTCATAGATGAAAGAAAAATGTCCTTCGAGCCGGATTTGAACCAGCGACCTAGGGATTACAGCTTCAACTCTACAGTCCCCCGCTCTGCCAACTGAGCTATCGAAGGAACCCATGAAGAAATCACTACAAAATTGAAAATCATGGCTGAATTTCATTTTTAAAATCATATTTCACATTCCAGGCCTTCTTTTTTTTCTCACTGTCTTCTTTCTTTCTTTTTTGTTTTTTCGATAAAAAAATTGAGCTCTAACGGAGTTAAGATGCCGTTAAGTAAAAGGGTAGAAAGATGTATGAACGGAGAGTAGTGAGAGAAGAAGAAACGTGAGATAAAGCACAACACGCCTTTGATTACTTTCCTCCACTACAGAAAAAAATGACCAGTATCAAACACACTCAGCTTCTGGGCGTACCATTACGCTAATCTCATTTAACTTCATTTTTTAAGTTTTAACTATTACCCTGGGGCCTGGAAGAGGCTTGATTTGGGGTCAAAATAACTCTCGCTACCGTTAGTTAGAGAAGTGCTCTAAATTACGGACAAATTAATTAAAATGAATAATTCATTTAGTCTTGCCTACAACGTAAACTAGAATAATCAGAATAATAATAATAACAATAATCTGCAAGTCTACCTATGAGATGGCACATAATTACTTCAATAAACCGTGGGATGAAACCATCCGTTACATTCAGGTAAACTGATGCCATACGTTGTCTTTTTTATTTGCCAAAAGTCTTAATGTTACAGGTACCCCAAGCTAAGTTTCCGTGGTATTCTATGAGGAAATGTATGGCGATTTTTTGAAAAAAAAACTGTTAAAACTCGATAAATCATAAAAATAAGTATTCCTACTTGAGTCTCGTATTTTCCTAAGTATTGTAGTGGTGTATCCCTCGTACCTAAAAATTCAAGACACAAGTAGGAATGTGTATTTTTATAGTGATTTCTTGAGTTTTCATCACGTGACCCCATGTCCTTATTTCAAGCAGCACTGCGTAAAAATAAAACCCAGAAATGGAAAGATCACCTCTATATTAGTAAGAAGGCGAAGATTTAGTTTATACATGTACCGTAGGAGAAATGACATTAAATGTAACATTTAACATTTATAATGAATCAACGCAAGACTCCAAACACCACTGAGAAAGAGCACATCAAGATTTACAAAAGTTAAAGTTTGATGTCAATCGGGGTAACCGATGATTGAGATACAGCCATTCAAAAACTCTAAACTTTACTAAGAAATGTATAGACGTCTGGACAAAGCGTCCGGTTTTCTGCACTCTCCATACATTTCTTTGTAATTTCCGATTCCTGGATCTCAATTTTTCTCAGTTGACACCAAACTTCAGAATTTTGTAAAGCTTGATGTCTTTTCTCTGTTTTTAGGAGTTTTGTGTTGATTCATCCACTATAAAGCGATTCGTCCCAGTCACTCACGGTTGAAATCCGGTAATAGGATACCACAGAAACTCAGCTTGGGGTACACGTCTCTACGCACTTGCTACATCCGTCGAGTGGCACTACAAATCTTCAAACATGTGATTAACGAACCGCAATGTCATATGTGATTTTAAGAATTGGCACGTCTGTATTCAAAAGAACTCGTGATAGGCAACAGATCATTATATAGCTTTCATCGTGTTGGGTGCCTAATGTTGAACGATCATAACGGGGAATTCGCCTTTATCGCCTCACGCCATCTCGTGGCGAAT
>OCZR010018255.1:18868-30451 GCA_900234385.1 Anemonia viridis
AAAATTAAAAGAAAAAGGAAGAAAGATAAAGAAAAATAGGAAACGCGAGCTCAAAGAGATATTGTTTTTCCAGTACGTCGTAATGAATATTCCCTCTTTTTGACAGCTGTTGTAATAGCCTGCGTCACAGCCGGAATTTTCCGGCTGTGACGCAGGCTACTGTTGTAAAAGTTATACGTAATTTGTTTAAAAAATCTATGACATGAACTCTGAGTGTTCAGTATCGCAGCCAGAGGTCAGAAAGCCTTGTTTGTGGTATAAAAATTAAGTCTTATATTATTCCCACACTATTCCGCATGCAGCCGGGCACCATAACATGCAGGGCTCAGTGGCTTTCCATATTCATTCAATCCCTTTTCACAATTCTTTTTTTTTTCTTTCTTTCTTTTTTTCTTTCTTTCATGGCTTTAATTTCCTTCCTTCTTTCTTTTCTTTTTGTTCTTTCTTTCGCCATTGCCGGATTCGTTAATTCGTTTGTTCGTTCTTCTTTTTATGTTCTCGAGAACAGTGCTATTTTCAGATCATCATTGCTGAGCCATCACGATATCCCTCAAAACAAGTGCAGACTAATAGTTTTCCACCAACGACAAACTTGTCTCTTTTTCCATTAATCACTTTTACGAACCCGCCTTTCCCCATGATTTTCTATTCTAATATGGCCTAACTTTCCTGTTTTGAACTTCAATCCCTTAACACCCACAGAATTCATGGAAACTCATGGATAAGATTCTCTTAATAGCTTCTCGCGAGGCCACTGAGAAATGTTACGAGAACAGTTACCTTTGTCAACAGCTGATTTATGCTGTTTCTTTTGTTTCTTTTACGAAAAAGAAGGCCTTGAACATTCTATGAAACTAGAACAAAAAGAGAAGAAAAAAAGAAAAGGACTAAAGATTGAAAGTCTTTTTATTTTTTTAAAGAAATGGCTCGCGTGATGTAGTGTAAAAGTACTTGAGAGGATTTTCAGTTTACGCCTCAATCTCTCAAACGACTGCCGGGCTGTCTAGATTGAACTGTAGGGCAACACAAAGACAAACACTGTGACTGTAGGAAATGTCCAGTATTCCCCAAGGAGAAGTTATTTAAAGGCTATATGAACTTTTGATATTTACTAGCATAACAAACAACTTTCAAAACAATGAATGTCAATGAGTTTTGGCTTCGAATAGCTTCGCCGCTACCAAGTTGTTTATCCTTGGAATCTAGCTTTCATTTCCCCTTTTTCTAGGCACCTTAGGGAAATCAAATCTCTTCATATCCCAATATTGATTTGTTTAGTGTCGCACTTTATGGAGAATATTCTTTATTAAGTTTGTTTTTAGATAATAACGATAAACAAGAGTTTCGGTACCTAGGGCATTTCAAAATAACTCAATCTAATCTTGAAAAACTCACGAACGTATTGATAACTCTCAAAACTTGATGCAGAAAATTCGAGAATGCAATACTACTGAAATTGTTTTTTGCTTGTAATATTTTGATGTACCAAACACGTTACGGTGGTGATTTACGAGTTGGTCATTGTTATGTTGTCCGAGCTTTCATTTTTGGAAGTTGAAAATGTTGATATTGTTTTTTCCTTTCTGCTTCCTGAAAATACAGTGCAGTATCTTAGATATCAAAAATGGTGAAATAAGACAATGAATAGTTAAGGAACTCACTGCCTTTTGATGCCGCTGAAACTACATGTTATCCGCGCACGTTTACAAATGATATTTTCCAATGCATCTTACAAAACAAATGCCAAGGAATTGACAAACTTGTACAGTCTCAGAGATCCGAAAGATAAAGCATTGCAAATGCTATAACGCAACTTAACCTGCGAGTTAACCTTATTTAGATCAGCCAAGAGTTGTTTTTTTTTTTCAGATAGGAAAAATATTAATTTGAGATGGCATTTCTAGGTTATCCTCGGCTCTTTTGCTTTATATATTTGGCCATATTTAGAGAGCATGTAGAATCAAGAGGAAGATAAATTGTTCTGCATTACACAAAAGCGTGCTTTCATTCACGATTTGTCTTCGTTGTAAGCTTGCTCTCATAAATGTTTCAAGGTTAGAACAAATTATGCTCTAGATTATCTCATAGTGGACTTTGTTTTCCAGACTTCTTTTGCGTGGGTCTCTTGGAAATATTTATTTAACTTTTTGACAGAAGACAGTTGATTCTGTCCTTATCAGATGATGAGATGCCAGCCTGAAGCAAGTATATAAAACATTATGAAAATAGAAAAATAATTTGGTAGGTTTTTGTTATATTTATCCAAGTTTTTGACAGCTACGATTAGATTGAGTACTCGTTTTGGTGACAATGAAATGCTTGAACAGGAACACTGAACAGGCTGAGTAAAGGTGAGAATTAATTAATGAAAAAAAGGACGAAAAAATAAATGATTAAAAAATGGGATCTTTTCATTATTAATGTTTTAACTTGTTAACAATCAAAATTGGTTCATTTTTTGTCATTGTTAAAAATTAGACACAGACCTCCGGCATGATAAATAGAGGGGGAAAAAAGAGCAATTTAATAATAATGATGATGAAAATAAGATAAAAAAGTGATATTTCATTATGTTAATAAGCTTGTTAACAATCGAAATTGTATTTTGTCCGTCATAGCTAGATAATGAGATCCAAATATCTCCGGCATGACTGACAAATGGAAAAAGAAAGAAAGGAAAGAGATAAATGGAATAGGAAAAATGGGAAGTTTTTCATATATTTTTTCCTTAACTTTCATTTAACATCCAAGACTATTAGACAGTGCAGAAAGTACAGAAAAAAATAAATAAATAGGGCATTGCCTTTGTAGCTTTGAAAACTTCATTTTTAGAAACTGCATGTGACAGATAAAAATTACGTTCAATTGAAGTTTGATTGAGGAGTTGGTAGAGCTAAGTTAACAAATATCAATCTGTGTGGTTGGCCAGATACAAGTCTCTTAATGAAAGTGCGTATATTATGAAAACTCCTGCAGAGTGTTCAAAAAGAAACACTACTCCAGCTTTCAAATTTTTGGCAGAATGATCCGGAAACGTTAAAAACCCACAAGGAGAAAATTTGCAAAAATCACGAGAAAAGTATTGGAAATTTTTCTTGATTTTTGGCCAAGTATTTTGATCGATTTTTTGACTCGAGGTGAGAAATTGCGTGATCTTCTACTCCCCACGTCTTATTAAAGCAATAAAAACCTGAATTCCAATCAAAAGAAATTATTCCCACTAGAGGAAATGCAAATTCCATTTTTTTTTTTTTCAATGAACGGATTAAAAATGATTATATAACAATTTTTAGAATCTCTCAGCGATGATTTTAGTACACTTAGTTTTAGTACAATTCCAATTGCTGGAAAGGATGTATTTGAATGTCATATATATAGGGTAAAGGGTATGTAGTAGAGTATTGATAGCCTGCTAGTAAAACCACATTACAACTCAAACTTGTCTTGATCAAACTGACAATAACGATTCTCACCTTTGAAAGCTCTAGATGAATTATTTTAAAGAAAGGAGCTGTTGGGCATCTCCTTCAAGCTTGTGGCAACACAAACCGATAGAAATTCAGGTTTCTGGCTGAGTGCGCCCTTACTCGTGAATGAACCTGAATTGGTTGTGAATGGGTACTTGTACGTGTGGGTGTAGCCAATCACAAAAAACACCGAATCATAAATGATAAATAAATGACTAGGAAATGTAGCACCAACACAAAAGTGACTTCAAACTCGTATAATCTCAGAGTTCTTTGATTTGAAGTCGATTCAAAGAAACAGGCATCAGAATAGCATCAAGGAGGTCAGTTACCAGGTATTTTGGGGTAATTTTGATGCAACTCGGCGATAGTTTGGTTTGCGTGCGTAAGGTGATCTCCAGATACGACCAAAATTAGCTTATCAAAGATTCAAGACCTACTCAGTGAATGGCGGGAAAATGCCACGCGCGCGTCTCGCAGTTTGCCGGGAGCGATTCAATGGCTTCCACAAAACAAGCGGGCGGGAAAAAATTGATCAGTCTCCGAAAACCGAAATATTAACCAACCAAGTAAGCATTATCCAAAAAAATAGTTAAAGCTTTGAATTTGTTAAATAGTGAATTGCTAGTTCTATTTTAAGGATTTAATCTGTTCATGTTATACTCAACGGCTTTATGCAAAGCGAGTCGTTTAATCATATATTGTGAAACCCAACAGCGAACGATAGACGTCCCGGATCTTTGCAATTTTTATGCTCATGCAACTGAAATGTTTTTTAAAGAAGATGCCGCGTAAAAGAATAATGCTTATTCTCTTTTTTATCTTGATATTTGCAATGTTTGTACAGGAGTTGGTGGTATTTTAGCCTTACATCTTTATACAGATGTGCAAATATAACTAGGAAACGCACGAAAGTTTTACGGCAATAACTTTACTGAAAAAAAGTGTATTTTATTTTATCAGCTAAGTTTGAATTCCAGAAATAACATAATGGAAATTAGCGAGGCTTGCGCCTCTGTAGTCTATGTTGCTTTGTAGCCAGATTGCAAGGAGTCTAACCTCTTTGACGCACGTATCGTTTGCTGGGAAACATTTCAATTCCATCCTAAACAAACAGAGCGCCACGAAAACGCTTTTTACAAGGTTATCTAAGAAATGTAATGAATTTTAAGTCATTATACAATGAACATTGAAGAAACTGACGGAAATAAGAAAACGTAAAATTGCGAAAAAGCATCATAGTTGTGCCAATATGGCACTACTCTAGAGCCAATCGTTTTTGGACTGATATCCTAATTTAGCACAGGACAATGGTGATTCGAAGGGCTAGGCGAACGCCTCGTGGTAGTAATACAAGCGGTTAATCTCATTACATATATTAAAACAATAAACATTGGGGAAAAATCGGTAATTTTGCGCGGCTTATTAAAAAAATATGGTCACAATTGTATCTCATGGAAAATGTCACTTTTACTCTTTTCTGCTATTTGTTTCCCTGCCGTTTCCTGCAAGAAAATCTGAAAAAGAATACAACCTAACTTATTAAATAACCATTCACCCTTTTTGGCTTCATTTAGGCTGAGCAGGAAATGAATACCGAAACTGAGAAATAGCGCAACCGTTATATTTGATATTCGTATATTCTGTACCTCACAAACGATTTCCTAAACACACATTTCTGATGAATGAATGAAACGAAATTGCGATTCGAGATGAGCGGTCCATGCTCAAAGCTTGTTGTTGATCGACAATTCATAATCCGATAATGGAAAGATTGACCGACTATAAAGGAAGGCCGATATCAAGGATATTCATCTAGTCACTACAGTTATCATTAAGGTAGGTGCCGTTTTTGCATAGGATCTTTTTGAAATGGAAAAAAAGTAATTTTCCGGTACCTTGAAGCAAAAGAAAACATACTCTTTCAGTCACTATATGACAGAGAATTAGTCACAAACTGATCGTTTTCAACTTTCCTGCTAAACACGATTGCTTTATTAAAATTTTCCTTAAAATTAGAAAGCCGTTGTAAGATCGTATTGCCAAGCAGGAAATACGAAAAAAGGCATATTTTTGAATAGTAAAACGATGAAATGTCGTATGTAAGGCAAGGAAATGCATATTTACACTATGTTAGAATTCGTATCATTTCTATACTTACGTTAAGTAGTGAGTAGTTCGATGTTGACTGGCTTGAAGCTGGTCTTGAATGGCCCCCAACGCGAGCTCTTCTGATCCTTAAAATATTCTAGTAGATTCATTCATTCACTCACTCACTCACTCATTCATTCAAATACAAGCGTAATTAGTATAATGTTAAATAAAGCGGACTTGATAGATTAATGTAAATATATGGAAGTGGCATCGCTGTAAGGTATTATTCATTCTCAGCGAAAACAAATCATTTCCTCTCAGTTTTCGTTGTAAAAAGCATGGATTTTGATACGCCTCATTTGGGGAATCACAGAAGTACATTTTACAGTTTATTTTCACTACTACGATGTCTACTAAACTTAGGCTGATATCCAGTGATTGACGTTACATCAAGACAAAAACATCTTTCATGAATAAAAATAACGGGATCAAATTTTGACGTTTTCTTCTTCAAAATACAGCGCGAAGAATTCGAAAACAGAGATTTCTAAAGCAAAAATCAAATTTCCTCTCTATCAAGTTATCATAGACACTTGGCCGCCTCACGGAAGATGACCAAATGAAAATATAAATCACGATCTGAAAACTACGTGAATGAACTCAGCGGGGGTTTGAGTGCAACAGTTAAATTACACAGTTTAAAACCACTAGAATATAAAGCTTTCGGCTAATTAAACCATCCTTCTTCTATCTACGGATTGCACGGAATGAATACAATTTGTAGTGCTGTAGTATAGCAACTGAATATAAACTGCTTTGAGCTTGTCAGTATAGTGTACACATGACCTAAGGCCGTGAAAACCAATTTTACGAATTGAATTGAATATATCAAAAACGCAAGTCAATCTCAAATACTACGGAAGAAATGATCTCATTTATTCATGGCCGCTATCTTAACCTTTATCACTGACTTTCAAAGAACATTTTCACGTTTCCTAAGCGAAAATAGGATAGGAAGTACACCGAGAAAATGAAGGTTTGAAAATAGCACTGCACTTTTCTGTGACACTATGAAACCGTTACGCAAGCTAGTTGGGGGTGTGTCGAAAACACTTAGAAACGCATGGAAATGATTAAGTTTGACGTTCAAATTCATCCATCAAAAATAACGAGTCTGGTTTGTATACATTGAATTATTTGTATACTGCCAGCCAATGAACGAGGACTTCATGATCATGAAAGAAAGTTACTGTGGAATTAATATCGAGGTAAATTTGTCTTTCAGCCTTTAACTCCAACCACATTTTATCACAAGACACACCTTAGTTTTCGTAGTGTACAAATCATTCGATATCTTTTTGAAATGATTTAAAATTCATTTACAATCAAAAAATAAATTGGATCGTAAATTGAACATATCTGTTGAGAATTCTTTAATTTTTGAGATATCGTTTCAGGCGAGGCGTCTCTTATCTGATGAGCGATTGGAGGACATGACAAAAAGCAAATAACCATGCCATACGAAGACAAGCGTGGAGATCGTTATTATTATTACTTTTCAACCTTTTCATCCACTCTGTGATAAGGAAGACAAAGAAGCACGTCCTATCTTATCATAAGACGACATTTTCTGTCTGTGCTACTAAAACCGTAAAAAAAGACTTCTTAGGACTTTAGCAAACGATGTACTAAAACTGTTGTACGACTTCCTGGTGCACATCACTTAGCTTTAGATGACATGGCAAACGGGCCATATTCCCTGGCTCTTAAATGGCTTCCGGCCAAACCCTGAGAAACGTGATTGGATGGTTTGCGTTTTTGTGTTATTTGGTTGGCTTAGAGCGGGAAGCCATTTGAGAGACCATATAGTAGCTATATGTTTCCGCTCATGTATATGATATCTCTTAAAAATACAACTTACCAACATAAGGTACTGGCTCGAAATTAAAATTTCCGCAAAGAAAAGAACGCCACTAACTTAGAAAGTATTCAAGAATCGAAATTTGTATTTTTATTCAATGAAAATGACTAAATTTGGCCACAAAAGGGTGATATTAAAAAACGAAAAAAATCCTACTTGGAGATCATCATCAGAAGAAAATATTTGCAACATAAAAGACACGGGAATTCTCCATTTTCCCCACAGAATTGATGGGATTTTAACTGAGCTAGGATCACAGAAGCTTATCTAAAACGAGGTTTTGGTGGAAACATGCAGTGGAGAGTTGTTGATTGATTGATAGTCAAGATACGACAGTGGTGAACTCAGGAAAGTAGTCCGTAGTGAAGTTGCTGTTCTGTGCAATATACAATCAAGATGAATCCGGTGTCTTTAACCTTTTTCTAGCTAAGTAGATCATGAATCTCTTTTTGCTATTTTTGAATTGGGTTGAGGAATATTTTGTCTCGTGGGGAGCAGAACAGTGTCACTACTGAGTCTGTTGTGTGTAAATGTGCCGGTGTACTCGTGGACATTATAAATTGTATTTTCCTCCGAATAAGTTATTAATTTTTCATAAAAAAACAAATCCTTGTTGCTATTTTCCATTTATGAAGATTGATTAGGTGTTTTGTGCGCTTTTAGACATATTATAAATCGAATTTGAGCCCAAATAATCAAATGACTCCTCGTTTTGAAGATATCCAATCAATCAAATAGTTACTACCGGATACATTCACTCGAAGAAATCATTTCCCAAAAAATGAATTTTTCATGGGATTTTTTATTTGAAAAGGCAAAAAAAGAAAAGAAAAAATCACATCCTCGGGGGAAAAAAGAGATGCAAACATAAGCAAAAGAACAAGGCGCTGATTTTTTCCTTGTTTTGCAAAACTACGCGATAGTTATTGTTATACCTAGAATTATTTACATGAAACTATGAAAGGAAGGATGGAGCTTGATTATAACGCTATTGCCCCGAAGCTAAAATGAATAACCGTTAAGAATAAGCTTCAAATTCAGAAACTAAAAAAAAAAATAGTTCCGATTCTAGCCAAAACAATTGCCTTAAAAAATCAAGAAACACGCAAATACATTTTCGACGATTTCAGGAAAATAAATGAAGGGCGTTATAAAAAGCATAATTTTTCATCTTTTAAAATACACGTCCATAGCCCTTATTTCTTAATAAGTGAATTAGATAATTGATCTCTCTGTGATAAAAGTTTCTAATTTCTCGTAAAAGGGGATTGAGGTAGTTCTCTCATTGAAAATAATAAATTGTTTCATAAATTTTGAAGGATCAAGGCTAAACTCAGGAAGAGTAAGGAAGTTTCTGGGATCTCAATAACGTTTAATAAGGAGATCTGTGAAGAGGATTTGGAAAATCTTTAGAAACAACGAGGAAAAGCTGAAAACAATTCGCGGAGAGCTCTATGATGAATGTCTTTATCCCATAATCCTGCCACCGGATGGAGTATTATCTATTTGAAAGAAATGCCGAAAAAGGTAGACAAAAACTACATTTCATGGTTTTCATATGTAATAAAATACAATACGAAAGTATAAATAAAGTACAAATCTTTCAATAAAGTCCACAATGATAAGTATCGATAATATAGTTGTTTCTTTTGATCAACATATTCAGTAAAGTTGAAATAAAAAGTCGTTGACTCGTAACAATCACCGTTTTTTTTTTTTAAAAAAACACAGCGAACGTGAATTACTTTATCTATACGAATACAGTACCAAGATCGTATTATTTCATACCTACAACACAAACGGAAACTCCAAGGTCTTAGCATTTCCCTGGAAGATTCACTTGCAGATTTTCCGATAAAAATAAGTTGTTCCAACATCAATTTGCTCCTAGTTCACGGCGATACGATCTCAATTTAATCGCCTCAAATCTACGATGCTGATCAACATGCCATTTGTGTATACATATATAAGACTGCGCCAGAATCTCTGGTCCATAGTTCCTTTATTTATACTTTGAGTTGGATATTCCAGATTCTGTCAGCAGAATCTATAAGCTTGACATCTAAAAACGTAGCTGCTCTACGAGATTCAGAACCCAAACAGAACCGTTTGGAATGTTTCGTGATTCATGCCCTGAACCATAAATAATAACTCCGAGGGTCGGCTCATTATTTTTTAAATTGGATTCTAGTTACATTATAATAAATAAGATGACCTTGATGTCAGATGGGACTGAGATTCACAATTCCTCTGACGCTCTAAGTGACCTGGTTTTCTTTTGGGAATAGCTCTGTAGTAAAATTGCTAAAAGCGAGTTATATTTGATTAAGCGTACTTTGTAGATAAAATAAAATAAAATAGATAAAATGAGATGGAAAATCCATGGAAAAATAGACAAGTTAGTAGATCACGTGATCAATTTTCCCCGCCATTTTTACATGAACTGGATTGTAAATGCCCAGTTAAGTAAGCGCAATATAACAACGTGGGCTAAATACACAAGAAATACATCCCTAGTAAGGAATTTGTAATCGAAATGCGAGAACGTGGGGTTGTTTCATGACCATATTTGTCATCCAACATGGCTGCTGAAAATGATCACGTGACCAGAAGTCTGCTTCGCACTAACATTCGTTCAAAACCAACACTTAGAATTGCACGTGACATTGACTAAAACCAATTTTAATTGGTTTTCTTATATATTAAAAGTGTTAAAAAAAACCCTACCAAGTCAGACCACACTGGGGTAATGGAGTTGCGAGTGGTTGTCTGCGTGCATCCGAACACAACTATTAGAGGTGAAGTTAGGTTACATGCAAACAATGCAGCGCAACATTTGTGTCCTTCCAGGACGATTTTCATCGCAATTAGAGCAAATAAATACTGATAGCTTCGCTTGTAATCTTTCTATAAAAACAGAAAAACAAAACAAAAACAAAACAAAAAAAAAAAGACCAGCAGTTTTTGAATAAGTTAAAAGCAAAGCTATCCCACCATGTCAATTAGTCATTATTCCTATTATTATTCCTATTATTATATTCATTAGTCCACATATACATATTTCTATAATTCCTTATTAATATTTTACTATCTATCTTTATATTCTTGCCTTCCAAATCCACGTGACGTCAAACCTCCCATGAATCTTTTCGGCTTCCACTCACGTGACCAGGTGAGTTTCTTCCTTTTGGATTAGGGTCCGAGCCCGTTCGATTCTAAAGGGGAAATAGAGGATATTACATAAGCGCCCGCAGATACGCGAATGAGTGAGATATCGAGATTGAACACTAGAAGATGAAATTCGTATCTCCGTCCGCCCATGTAATGTTCTGTTTATTATATATGAATTAATTTGAAATGATTTGAAATAATTTTAAAACAAAAAAAATTAATTTTGATATTAAAAGCATAATAAAATAGCACGCGTTTTATCATAACTTATGGCCCCGAATTAAAATATTAAAAAATAATGAAAACTAGATTCCGACTTCACAAAATTTTTTCTTACGTCGAGAATAGTTCTTCGTAACATAAAGAAAAGAAAAAAATGATCAGAAATGGTTCTGTTCGAGGATTATGAAGATTTGAAATCGTGCGTCGCTGTCAAAATGCGTGAGTTTCGATCTTGGAAGGGGTGTATTTTTATTTTTTTTGAAAAAATAGCTATCATTTTTTACCCTGTGATGTCATATTTTTCATTTTGAAATATATTGTAGATCTTTATAGTAGCTTGATTTCAGTTTAAGAAGAAGAAAAAAGTGTGTCTCATTTCAGAGATATAGGTGTTTGAAGAACCGAAAATTGTCCTTTCTTAATGTTTTGCCCATCAAAACATTCGAATGACGCCATGAAGACAAGCGCGCGCGCGTAAATTTCATGCGTAGAAAGCATACGCCAGCAATGCCCGCGAACGTCCTTAAGGTACGGTAATACGAGCAACAAAATGGTTCAACTTGTCTCGCAACATTGTTTCGGTAAAAGCTGTAGAGCAAATATTGCTCGTTTTACCACCTCGTGCGCAATAAAATTCCCTTGTTTTTACGAAGTAGAAGCACTCGTATCAGTAGTGTGAGGGCCATATGTTAGATAACTCTTTGGGTT
>OCZR010018282.1:455-10455 GCA_900234385.1 Anemonia viridis
GGGGGCTGAAATTTTTTTTGGGTTTTGGAGGGGGGCCCAGTCTAAGTTTTTGCTAGATTACTCTGGTTTTTCGGCCCCTCCTGATAATTATTGCACCATCCATCATATACTACTAGAAGTGTCCATCTGGGTAATACCCCTATGACATATCAGATGTCCGAGTGAGCTACTTTTAGATTTGCGTTATAAGCCAACCAGCGTGCGCGATTTTCAAACACGGCCTTTATCTTGTCACACTAACTTTCTCTTCAGCAATTTTGTCCAATCAGAGGCCGTGTTTGAAATTCGCTGGTTGGCTGAGAACGCAAATCTAAAAATAGCTTCCTCGGACATCTGATATGTCATAGGGGTATTACCCAGACGGACACTTCTAGTTATGTACTTCTGGTGCTAGATTTTGTTTCTGATCTGGATGCCAACTTTCAGAACAGATCCCTTACAAGTTGTTGGAAAAGCAAGATAACCCACCTCTCCCGATCTAGCGATGTTACTGATAACGTCTTTGACTGCAAGTTACTTTGGTTTTCTTGTCCAAGGGTAGGTGTTGAATTCCATTTTCCCAATTCTGAATAAAAGAAAGAAAATAAAAAAATATAACCTTGAAAAAAGATTTCATACACCCAAGGATCACTATGGTCAATTGTTTGAAATAGTTTTTCTGAAATGGATTTAGAAAAAGACATGATATTTCATACCTTGACTTTTGAACTTTTGCTCAGCTGTGAAATAGAAAAAGGCAAATGTAAACAAAGATGAAACAAAGGGATGAAAGATTGTTCTTATAACAAGTATTTTTTACATGCTGCTGGTTATGAGAATCAAAGAAAGAGAAGCTGATTTATCAAGAATTGGTTGTAGGAATCTTTACCTTTAGCTTGGTCAAACTGACTAAGTAATACTTCTCGTAGTTTTGACACCCAGTTTTCTTTTTCCTCTGGGGACACAGCCTGAGTATAACACAAACACAACTTTTTATTACTGTACAAAGGAATTGTAATGTTTGCTTGTTTAACTTAGAGAGCTGGGAGGACCAATGACTACGCATGGGGCACCCCGCAGTTTTCATGGAACATGGAAAAACATTTGGTGGCAAGTGCAGAAAGTTGGGTGGGCCAATAACCAGGCATGAGGCACACAACAGTTTTCACTGAAAATGAAAATGCATTTCGTGGCAAGAACAGAAATTTGGGTGGACCAATAACCAGGCATGAGGCACACCAAAGTTTTCACTGAAAATGAAAATGCCTTTCGTGGCAAGAACAGAAATTTGGGTGGACCAATAACCAGGCATGAGGCACACCACATATGATGCAAAAAATAGCAATAAAAATGGCAGTAATTTTCAATTGCAAATGCTGTGTTCACCTGGAGAATGAAGACTTCTGATCTGTTGTTCAGCCATAATTCAAATTTTGCAGGAGCATGCTTGACTGTCTCAGTGATGCCCATTTCACTCATCTGTTAAAAAAATTACATGATATAATTTACATGATATAATAAACTAATAATATACTAATCCTATTAAAACAATTCGTTTTTCTAATAATGACAACTAATATCCAATAAGTTAAAATCACCTTTTCTAATTGTAATGTATATTTTTTATTTCTTAAAAAAAATTCAAAAATAAATGAATAGGAAAAAATTTTAATAATAAATAAACAAAAAAAAAATGTAAAAAGTTTAAATCACCTAACCTTCACGCTGTTTTTGTATTGATAACAAACCACATCCTTGCTGTTGAAATCCTCCTCTCTTTTGGTAAAGATAACCATCTTTTCGTAAAGAAAAACCTGCCTTGGTCGTCCTCTCAATGGCAGAATTCCTCGCTTATTTACATGCCACACATTAAAAGAATCTTGGAGTAGCAGTTTGCCCAGTTCTGCTAAGTTACCATGGTATCCTCTGAGGCCTCTAGAGTGCATGACGTCATTTAGGTGGCGCAGGACGCTTTGCATTGATTGTAATGCTTCCTAAAATGCAATCAAAAGTACATCATGAAGTACGACATGAGCACAAACTCGATGCATCTTTATTTTGAGGACAAAACAAGTTTCCAATTCACAGGAGATTACAAGGTAGTGTCTACATGTGTGGTAGATTCACAAGTATATAGGTTACATCAAGTTCAGCTTTGGATTCACAAAAGATAATCAGTAACAGCGGAACATCCTTACCAT
Source organism: Anemonia viridis (assembly GCA_900234385.1). Lineage (NCBI taxonomy): Eukaryota > Metazoa > Cnidaria > Anthozoa > Actiniaria > Actiniidae > Anemonia > Anemonia viridis. The sequence goes on from OCZR010018282.1 coordinate 2,636, forward strand.
CAGGCCGATATAAGCATCCCTATTATTTCGAGTATTTTTCATCATTTCTTTCAGTAGTAGTTGATATTTTGTTATTCTCTGTACAGGTTTAAGAAGATACGCGGAGAGTGGAAGCTTGTGTCCTAATTTAAGTTGCCATTCCTAAAAGAAACAACAAAATATCACTTTAAAAACTAATGCTGGTTGGGTTAATATAAATAATTAGGGTTGGGTTTGGTTTGTAGAGGAAATAAAGTTGCAGACACTTGATATAATTTTTTATGCAACGTTGCGTGTAAGGTCGCAAAAATTAGATCGCACCGTGCGACATCGTTTGCGACGTTGTTCACATGCGACATTCATCATGCATCAGTAGAACTCATTTCTTCTTCACAAAGTCTCCGGCGATGTCGCAAGAAATGTCGTACCGTAGTCAAATGGTGCGACCTATAAATTTTGTGACGTTACATGTTTTCCTGTCAAATTTAGCGTACTACTTACGATTTCTATTCTGAGTGCAAATGTGCAAAGCAAATTTTTGACTATTAATAATAGTAGTTATAAGGGATATTTGTGGGCGTTGAGCATGACTTTTGAAACGCAGGTGAGGCATGAAAAGTCATACAACCTGTGGTGGGCGCAATTAGCTTGTGCTTAGAAAGTTGGGTGGACCAATAACCCGGCATGGGGCACCCAAAATTTTTCATGGATCATAAATACAACTTTGGTGGCAAGCGCAAAAAAGCTGAGTGGACCAATAACCAAGCATGGGGCACCCCACAGTTTTCACTGCTAATGAAAACAACTTTGTTGGTAAGCGGAGAGAGGACCAATAACCAGGCATGAGGCACACCCCATTTTTCAACATGGCAAAAATAGTATCAGGACGAAAAAATCCGCATTCGTATTTCCTCACTTTTACAAATGGCAGATTAACAAAGTCTTGTTGTAGAGATTCTGAAGCAGGTTTGTTCTTGCAATATACCGCATACATTTCAAAATCGTCTCTCTTTTCGTGGAACACCTCACCCACAAGGAGCGGGTCGTCCACACACTTTTCCAACTCCTTTAAAAATTCCTCATTATGAAACTCATAAATTTGTTCAACGTTCCCAAATATAATGTTCTTTTTGTCGGCAAGATTCGGTGGTATTTTATCGCTTGCTTTCTCAAATTCTCTTATATAGCCGCGGATAATGCACCGTAAATCTTCCACGTAATCCCGTTCGGTTGCTACAAGTTCCATCATTATTTGCATTCTTTTCTTGATAATCTCCGTCGTGTCTTCACCGTCCACGGCATCCTGCAGAAATATATAATAAAAAAATCTGAATTAATCTTTATGCTGATGATATTGATGACTATCAGCTGTGGGTAGAACTGCCGAACATTGGGTACAGCTTGATCGCAATTCATTGTTAAAAATAGTACGATAGTATTGATATGATGATAATGGTGATGTTAGTGATGATCGTAAATGATGATTATGACGATGACGATCAAGATCGATGACAATGAAAATGATCAGTGATGATGATGATGATGGTGGTGGTGGTGCATTGTCTGATGACGATGTTGATGACGATGATGAAGGTAGTAGTGATGAGTGATCATTATGATAATGACGATGATGATGGTGATACACCCGTCCCATTCTTACTTACCAGTAGGTCTGGTATTGACACAGCCTTGGCATAATTTTTCGCCAAAGGTACAGGTGACGGTGGATCGGAATTATTCGAAACTACGATAGATACGGGTCTTTTAGGAGTAGGACTTGGTTTCACTTTTCGCTCTTCACCTTAAAGAAAACAGAAAAACGATGTAATATTACATACAAATTATTGTCTCTCAAGCTTTCTTATCCGTTCCTCCGTTCCTTCATTCTCTTTTTCCTTTCTTTTCCTTTCCTCTCTTCCCCCTTTTGTTCTCTTCTTTCTTTCTTCTTCTTCCTCTTGTTAGAGAACGGTGAACACGTCGGCGTGAGCGCATTTTTTTTCGTGCACGTACTGTTTCAACGCGGTTGACGTTCACGACAGGACGCCATTTTTAGCGCTTTCGCGTCCACCTGAACACGGCCGGCGCAAGAAAAAGACTGAATGCGGTCTCGACACTAAATCCCTCTATTTTACCTGCAGATGCAGAGCTTATCTTCCGTTTCGTTTCTACTTTGGGCGCTGTAAGAGAGAACACAAATAGAAGGGATTATTTTACACCAACACAAGATATCTATATTATTGTGCGAAAAATCAGTCCTTTCATTGACCTAAGCAGAAATCTATATTGACTTCTGACTACAGTAGTCAGCTTTCACAATCTTCCTATTTTCCTTCAAGACCATCCCGGTACGAACAAGATAACGTCGCATAGGATATATTATATAGCGATTTTCGTATCATGGGAAACGATGCGGCAAATCCTCGGTTGTACTGTAACCGCACCGTATCTTCAATACCCATGCGTTACGGCATGTCGTACCGTGTACGTGCTGTAAGTAAGTGCCGTACATTTCCCACTCGCATACGAATGAAAACAGCATTAATCAGTGCCTCAGTCATGTATTATCGAGATGTCTTACTGTTTAAGGGCGAGCTTGATTTTTGTTTTGGTTCTCCTTTAGTGTCAACCTGTAGAGCTGTGACTGGCTGCACCGGTCTCTTGGCAACCATGCGCTTTAGGCTGTTAGCAAAAAGAGTCATGTTTAGTCATTGATATTGAACCAAGGAGATAATATTTTAGGGTTGTTCACTGAATATACTGTCGACAAAGACAGAGAACAGAGAGGGGGGCTTACACGATAGACAGACAGACAGACAGACAGACAGACAGACAGACAGACAGACAGACAGACAGACAGACAGACAGACAGACAGACAGACAGACAGACAGAAGGAATAGACATGAGAAGCAGACAAACAGACCAGACATGACAGAGAATAGACTGGCATAAAACAGAGTCTTCAGTCACGATCAGACAGACGGTCGGACAGACCGACCGACCGACAGACAGACAGAAAAACAGACCGAAAGACTGACAGACCGAAAGACTGACAGACAGACAGAAAAACAGGCAGACAGAAAAACAGACCGAAAGACTGACAGACAGACAGGCAAACAGACGGTACCTGTTTTCTCTCTTGGTCATCATTTCGTTAACCTGACCAATCCTCTTCAAGCAATCTTTTACTTTGTTGATTAGAAATTTATTCCCCAAATCTTTGGTCATTTTGTCCAGTTGGTTCAGCTTCTTCAAACTGATGCCTTGTCGGTCTTTAAGAAAGTTCTCGATCTCTTCAAGGCACTTTTCTGCTCCTTCAGAAGTCTGGAATTTCTCAACTGGTTGTGTCGCGAGAAGGTCACTCCCTCTCGTGCACCATCCGCTCACCTGGGGAACAACAAAACATTTATATTCAAGAAATAGAAAACAAGCGCGCGTGCTGTGTGCAGTTATAAAACACGCGGGGATTGGTAGAACACGAGAGAAGTGTTTAGGAGAAGCACGACGCGAAGCGGAGTGCTTCACAACACTTCTCGAGTTTTTCTGCCAATCCCTAAGTGCTTTATAACTGAACACAGCACAGCAAGCGAGTTTTCTATTTCTATTATAAAATACAACCCCGGCACTGAAAAGATCCCGTCAACCGATGCAAACAAGCGTGCTGTGTGCTCTCATATTGCACGCGCGCTTGAGCAGTTTTGGCCAATCGGAACGCGAGATTTATATCTGTTATTTTATAATTCTCAATAAATCCAATTTGGTTCCAATTCTCAGGGGATTGAAATTCTTTTGTTTTATCCTTCAAATTGAACTGTTTTGGCGTCACGTGAAAGTGTCCAGTAACACAACGCAACGTCACGCAACTTAATTGTAGTGAAATTGGAAAGGAAAGGAAAGGAAAGGAAAGGAAAGGAAAGGAAAAGAAAAGAAAAGACGAACGAACCTGTTGCAAGCAGTCATGAATATCCATGGCATTTTTTAGTTGACTCTCTCTCGTTTCGATATTCTTGTTTAATTCAGCACATGATTGTGTCAGCTCGTCGCACCTCATCTTCACGGTCTTTTTCGCTTGTGGGTCTTTCTCTACTACTTCCTTTCCTTTCTCGATCAGAGCTTTAGCTCTCTTGATTGGATCCTGGAAATAAACAAACCTCGTTTAAACTTTGATTAACTATGTGAGTGCAAAATATGGAGTTTTATATTCTCATAACAAATTTGTTAGTGTCTCTTTGCTATTTGTTCCCTTCTACGAAAAAATAAATTCTAAGATAGTAGAAAATTGATTCCACTTACTCGTGACGAAGTAGTTTTAAACTTGTGCAGCTCGTCCAATAGTTTTTCGGCAGCCATTCTGCTGTCTCCTACGTCAATCATCGTTGACACTTTACTGGTTGCCGCGAAAAGAAGTCCTGTAACCTGTAAATAAAAAAAAACATACATCACAAAATTAGAAACAACGTACAAATACATTGACAGATCAGTAAATTTATGGCTTTTCTACTTAAGTACATTCTGAAATTAAAAGTAAAATAAATTTTAAAGAAAACGACATGTGTCTTAGAGAAGGAAATATCTTATTTAGTCAGTATTCTAGACTTCTGCCGGGGCTACTGGTGAACTCGAATATATGAAATTTTATTGACATAAATAACAGTAAAAAGATAAATTTATTTCCACCAGCTCTTTTACCTCGCTAATTTTTTTTAGAAAAATAGTCTAACGTACAATAACTATGACTAAGATTAACTGGATAAAATTCTAATTATTAGAATCTTTATATAAAAACAAACTTCAAGCGGCATTTGAAAACAAATATATTTTATGTTAGCGACAGTTTTTAGGATTTCGGCGACATGCTATCACCATAAAAATGCATTTTTTCCGTTCCACTACATTGAAATTCTGGATCTAATTGCTTGTTAGCGGTTATAAATTGACCCTGTTTCCTGGAATGAGTTGTATTTAGCTAAAAAGAAATCTTTTGGCATGCAATTAAGGTTAATTTCGATCAAGCGATACTAAAAATCGAGTGATTTTTAGAATCAATATTTTCAACAAAAATTGTTTATGAAATACAGTCTGACAAGATAGAATAATCAGAGCGAAGACAAGAAAACCACCAACCATTTTTGTGAAAACAAAATATTTGAATGTACACAAACTAAAAACAAAAACTTCCATAACAGTAAAAGCACAAGGGAAAACAATTACATATTAAATAAATTACAGTTAAGCAAGCAAACAAAACATTAGTGGTTTTACCTGGCCAACTTCCAGCTCAAATAGAGATATTTCTAGCCCTTGTCGAATCTTTATCTCATGATTTTCCCAAAACTTCTCAAAATCTTTATCAGAATCGTTTAATTTTTTGAAAAGCCCTTCGAGTTCGGTTGTATTGGCTTTAACGTCTGGTCCAACAGCATTATCATTCTCATCGTCTTTATTCCTATTTGGATGAATACATTTAAGTAAAGTGACTCCTGTCATTCTTGTACTCATAATATCTTCTTTAATATCCTTCCATAATTCCTGTTGGGATTCCAGTTTAAACTCCATTTCTTGTATACTGGAGGTGATCTCCGTTCGCTCAAATGTTCGTCGATACATGTCGAGTTTATTTAAGATTTCTTCGACCTTACTCTCAAATCTTTCGATAGCCTGAGGAATAAGAATATTGGGTTAAGACACATGAATCATTTTGGCTTCAAACTTTCTCCCAGAAAATACAGATATCTCTAGAGCTCGTTTCACAAAATCATTGTCACGATATTCGAGTGTTTTTGAGGTTGGTCGTTTACACGTTGATGACCAATCTGGAACTTTCTTCGGTCAACCCGCTGAAAAACGCTCTTCGTGAATTTATTTATAAACAACAAATGTACAAATAAATTCTAAAATAGCTCTCAATATCGGGTAAAAGGCCTTAATGGTAGTCAGTTAAACCTCTTTGTCCTTTACTTTTGAGTTTTGACTTTTAAAAATCGAGAGAAAAGCTACTGAAAGTCAAGATTTTCAGCGAGAAGCGAAGATGTTGTTTTTCCACTTGAGTTCTGGAATCTTCTATGATAAATGGTCGGATGAACCCGTTCTCAGAACAAAAGGAAATACACGCAAATACTGTTCCTGTAATATTTTTGACTTACACTTCTATTTTGTATCCATTCTTCATGCTTGTATTCCAATTTTCCTCCCAAATCAGTTGACAGCTGGTCTTGTTCGATGTACCTCTGCAAGTCTGCTACGCTCCCAAGTACAACAATCTATTCAAGCATAAAATGGCTCCTTAAATTAGCTCTTTCGTACAGCAAAACAAACATTTCCTAATGATCTATTCTTGCACTAGTTTTGAGTATACGGATTAAAAAGATACTTAAAACGCTCTTAATTTTTGGGTATTTTTGAATATCGAAGCAGAAACCTAGACTGTCGGTCGAGAGCTTTGGACTAAGGCTAGCTGACGTCGAGATAAATTATGAAAGATGAAAATAAAGATTAAAAAATGGGCGGGAAGTCACAAATTACGTGGACAAAAAGATTTCTGTATGTCATCAAGAAATTGTTCTCATTTTTTACATTCAAGTGAGAATAGGACAGAAACTACTTTGAATTGGGACACTAACAGTGATAAATCAAAATTGATGCTCTAATTTAAGGAGCGAGTATTGTTTTAACAAGACGTACTCCAAGACTGTCATGTGGTAAAAGTTTTCCAAGTCTGTCGTACTTAACGTCAAACGTTTAGTTTACATGCACTCATGTGTTCATCGAAACTGACTTTATTAAAAACAGCAGGGAAGCCATTTCTGAACAGTTAACTGGTTGCCCCATTCATGCTGTGCTTTATAGGAAGTCAGTTTCTCCGGGACAATTGCCATGGAAACAGACTATAAGATTCACAATTGGCAGGATACGGGTAAGTAATACTGAAGTCCGTAAAAACTGCGAGAAAAGAAGCTGAGGCTGTGTTTAGTATTATTTTAAAAGTAAGAGTTTTGATTTTTGGCTTACCTTGAACGTTGCCTGGGCTTCTTCGCTTGCACTTCCACCGATCAACTTTTGAATTATTCCTTGAGGCTTTAACAAAAACACGCAGTTGATAGGAGACGGGAACGTTTTCTGTTAACGAAAAAAAGAAAAATGATAAAGCACAAAGGCATGGAAATGATTCAATTTCTGTGATATTTTGGCAAGTTCTGCTACCGATAAAAATCCAATTCTCTAATTCATTCTAAGTTTTACTACGATAAATTACCTTCTAAGACTCCGTGGCCTTACAGTAAGCAATACCAAAAGATACCAAAACATTAAGATTATTCCAATATTCTAAAAAAGTACTAATTGGCGGGGAAAATGTGCATGTCACGACTTCCTGTATCTTTCCGGAAGTGCGTCATTAAGGATGTACATTTCCTTCAAGGTCAAACTGTTGTATTAAAAGTACCTTTGGTGAATAGAAGCAGTGACCCTAACGATAACATTTAGAAATTACGTGAGACCAACTCCTGCTTTTTTGCAAATGATATAACAGAGGAACGTTATCGCGTGTAGATTGAGGTCGAGAGTGTATACACCTATTCAATAAAACGTTAATTGTCGGGCGGATATCTGAAATCTGTGACCGAAATGAGTAATAGGAGGCTAGAGAAACTTCGTTATTACACTTTAAAATCACAGTCTTTAAGCTCACAGTCCATAATTCATTTCGGTCTCAGCTTTCAGATTGCCGACCGACAACGGTTTTTGAAATAGGTGTATACCACCGACATTTTTAGGTGTTTTGTGTCGCTTTTATTTAAATTGGGCTCCATGTGCACTCATCATTTAGATATTAGTCACCCACACA
>OCZR010018282.1:15455-18553 GCA_900234385.1 Anemonia viridis
GCGCACTTATTAAATAAAGTTGTTTTCTTGCTCGAGTTGTGTTTGTCAGTAAAGTAATGCATCAAAATAAAATTACTGCCTTTTGAAAAAAATTCTCGCTCATTTACTAAATTATTCAGTTAGAAAAATAATTATTCACTAGATTTCAAAGATATGAAAAGGAAACTTTCAGCCGAATTCGAAAACTGCCAGCCAACATTGGCAGAGCAAGAGGAAAGCACGTGATTTGGACATGTTTTCACAGCTATTTATATAATTCGCCTTTATATTTGAATGCTTTTCTGGCTTAACTTACATAAGCCCAGCTTAACTTTCAGGTTTTCGCATTAAAATGATAAAAAAATGCAAATGTTAAAGACAATTTGTCGCCTAAAACTTCGGTCGACTTCTTGTAGTCTTCGTTTCAATCATCTGCATGTCAACGTACCATTTATTTTTTACACTGTATCTAAGATGCTTTTAGAATTACATCATAGTCATTTGTATCATGTCTTATTTAGGTAATAGTTATTTTTCTTTTCGTGTTTGCTTCCTTGGTCGCGAGAAGATAAATCTTCTTCCGTAGGCAAACCAATCAAATCGCAATTCGGAAGCCATACGTGATTTCTGTTTTATCCTGTGGGAGTTGACTTTGTAGGTGGGAAAGGGTGTATTGGGTTATACGATGACTTCCTTTCATTTCTTTAAATAAGCCGCTTTTGAAACCCTTTGGTAAATCTTTAGGGAGGGAATATCGCATATTATTAAAAGTTGAAAACGTGCCAACAGCGCTAAGCTTGACACGAGAAGGGAAAACAATCTAAACGCTTCCTTTCCCAAAACATGTAGGTTTCCCATTTCCATTCATTTCCTTTCTATTCCTCTCTTTCTTTTTGTTTCTGTTTGCAATTTCGGTGCTGATCCAATTTCAAGTTTTTTTCCTCTTTCGATAAAGATTCAAAACTGTTTGATAAAAGCGCACAATGATTTCCTTGTTATTATTTTGACGATCTCTCTGCATCTTTCGAAAAATTCTTCAATGCTGCAGTTGTCTGTTTTCTTTCTAAAAACAGGAATTCAAAGATAAAATCACAAGACATTCTTTAATACCCCAGAAGTCAACAAAAAACGATTCCAAAGTATTCAAAATTGACAATATACTGTTGACTGTTAATTTAAGTCGAATATTTCATTCTGTTCGATAAGATATATCGGATATGTGAAAAATAATGATTTGACAGTTTCGTTTAGCAAGAGCCTTCATGCAGGAAATCCGTGGTCTTTTAACTTAGCAACCAAATCTTCAACTGTTTCTACTTTGATTCCAGCGCTTCGTACGGGGGGATCTGCAACATTCAAGACCTCTATCCGGGGGGACACATCCACGTCTAGATCCTCGGGGGTTTTCTTGTCAATTTTCTTTTTCTTTGCTTTCTGTTGGGGCAAAAAGAAAATAACCTTAGCTATTAATAAGCATGGTGCATTTGTCTTTATTGGCGTGGAGTTCACGAAGGAATAACGTAAAAAATATACCGACACAACCGGGCATGGGCTTCCTGTGGCTTACCCTCTACACAGGTATCCCAGCTGCGTCTCATTTTTGAGATTCTCGTATTAGAAGTCCCAGTATTCCATTTTATTGTGACAAGAGTAATGGGAGTATCAATAGGATGGTGAAGGATTAGATTGCCTGTGCTTTCTTTCTTACCATAATGTTGGGCAGAGTAGCATATCTGGGCTCATTCAATCTGAAAAGACAAATATATATTATTAACTAAACAACAAAATGAATACATCCATCATGCTGTGACATTGCATACCAACACAAGCTAAAGGTATATCTAATGTCAGGAGTTCCTTCAGCTGGTATCTGAGGAAGCTGATGGTAAGTCGAAAAAGATATACAGGGTCAGATCCAGGAATGTTTGAGGGAGTGCACCCCCAGGAATTTTGAGGGAGGGGTGCACCATTTATGTTTGGGACTCGACAAGCATCAAAAATGGTTAATAATAAAGGAATAAATTACTGTAAATCTCTCAGCTCAGTGGGGGGAGGGGGGTTGCACACCCCCTGCAACCCTCCCCTGGATCCACTCCTGATATGGAGATCCTGAGGATTGAGCTAATTTATTGGTCAACAAAAAATCTAAGCTTTCTACATTGATTAAAGATTTTTCATGATACTTTACCTTAAATCAGCTGATATAACACATGGTAGCTTGACATTGATTGTTTCAAGTCCACCATCAATCTCTCTTGTAACTTGAAGTCTACCATCTGTCTTCTCAATTTTAGAAGCATAAACAGCCTAGTAAACAAACAAACATTAACTTGGTTCTCATGACAAATCTTGATGATTCTACATCAGGTGATCTGGAATCTAGAAGCGCAATGCATTGTTTGCAAAAATTTCGACCTTTTTTTTATATCTCTTGTAAAAAATATGTTCCACCAACAAAAATCTTATTACAAAATATGCTTTTTTCTAAAAGGTATTTGGCAAATCTTTTCATGTATGCCCAATGTAGGAGTTTTTTCTTATTGAGGAAAAGCTGTTGTAAATTGAGCTAAAAACCTGGACCTAAAAAACATCAAGGTACAATCAAAATGTTTGTTTAATGGGTAATTCCATAAGCCTGAGAGAAGGGAAACACTGGTGTGGTTGTGAGACGGACCCTAATTTCTTGCCGATTTTTGTTGACACTAATATTTTTTCATTCACAAAAGCACCACAGGGTTCCCAGTAAACTGCATATACAGCATACTGTAGTTCTTGACCAATCAGAGTGCATGTTCTATATAAATTATACATTATCACAGATATTAAAAATAATGACGACACTTACTTGTGACCAGTTAAGTAGTCCAGAAAGAATCTGTGGTGTCTGGTTACAGTCATCATCAATAGCCTGCACATAATAAGACATATGTCATAGTTACCCACACCCTAACTTTCATCAACCCAGGGGTTGATAAAATCCATTAGATTTCAGCCAGTTTGTTGTGAAATTGTTATCTTAAAATAATAAATTTTACACCGTAGTGAATAGAAGAGCTGATGTTTCGGACGTTAGTCCTTCGTTGGAGTCAACAGAAAGTGAGAGTGAGAGAGATGTTTAT
>OCZR010018332.1:0-28420 GCA_900234385.1 Anemonia viridis
GGATTGTTTTAGAAAGCAATACTTTTTGCAGGAGAGCGATCCAAAAAATCTTTAATTTCGAGTTCCATTGTTGCTAAATATTGGAACAAAAAAGGGGGGAGAAAGTGACTGGCTATATGGCAATACATCGGTTGTCATGACGACTCTCACAAAACCTGCCGGAACCCGAGCTTTTTACATCGATTGTGAACTGATCGAGACTCTGCTCGCAGGGTAGAACTTGTTACATAAAAAACCCACATGTTTATCCCACAGGCTGTTATACACATTACCACGGGCATTTATCTCGATATAAAGGTGAGTTTATGATCCATAAGCCATTATAAAATCATTTAATCTAACAAAGCTCATGTCAGTGACAACTAGCGAAGTTTAAAATTGACAACCGGCGTTCGTTCAATTTTTATCCGATAAATAAGTCTAATTTCATTAAGTTCTTCTTTGAACTGACAAGAATGTCGAATATTAAAGATTTCTGTCAAGTATATAAGATGAGTTTAAATGAAATTACTTCAAAGAAAAGATCGTTTTTTCCATTAGACAATGAATGACACAAGTTTATGCTTAATTTTAATTTTAATTTTCTTTGATATCTTGAATAGTACATGGTGAATTTCTTTAAGGTCATAGAATTATCTAAAGCATTTTTACTAGCTTGGAATATTTCTATTTTCACGATCGACTTCTTGAAAATGTTTTTTTTAAAGTCATTTTTAATGAGCAGCGACTGAGTTGGACTGTTGTGTCGTGTTGGTCATGTCACACTCCACTGGATCGATGCTTTCAGGTTCATTGAAACTGGAAATTTCACCTTCGAATGGCGGCAAAAGTGTACACATTTGTGCCTTTTTATAGGACGAGGTCCTGCAAACTTGTTTATGGGGATTCTGTTTTAAATACGGCATTTTTCGTAAAGAATTTATAATCCTTATGTTATTGTCAATTTGTAGTTGTTGAAATTGATGGAGTAGTGGATAGTGTGGCACCGATTGGTCTGTGGGAAAGGGAGGGGCTGAGTTTTGATCATTCAGGGCGATTTCTGGTACGCCTCGACTTTGTTCCATTGATTCTGTCGAGTCTTGCTGTTCATTATCCAACATTAGTTGTTCATATTGTCTCTGTAGTTCCTTCCTCATTTGGTTATATCTTTGCTTGTAGTCCGCATGCAGAGCTTGTTGTTCACTCAGTTCTGAAGGAGATAATGATTTTTGATATTGTTCTTGTAGCCGTAAATGTTCTTGTTGTAGTTGTCGAATTCGTTTCAGAGTTTTATTCTCTCGCATATGTTGTTGGAATACAGGAATAACTGCATTGCCGTCAGAGGCTCGTCTTGTAAGTGAAGGATGCTGATGATGATAATGTGTTGGCGTATCATGTCTGTGTAGATGTAAATGAGGCCCTGAACCAGTTGATTGATTGGACGTTGGAATTCCTGCACTGCGAACTGAGCAAGTAGACACAGCAAAAGCAGGATTCATTGTGAAAGCCGATGCTCCCGGTGGAATGCCACCCGTTGAAGCTTGACTCCTCAGAAGCGGGTGACCTGATGGAGCTTCCAAACGTCCCTTGGGTGCCGCGTGAACCGTGTGCCGACGAACTTTTGGCTTCTCTACTTCAACTGTCCTAGAAGCCAAAGCAGATTTCACTTCAGCATCCTCTTCATCTTCGTCACTTTCCATTCTTTGCAATTCAAAATCCTTTCTGAAAATGCCAGTATCATTTGACAGTGGCCGAATTATATTTCGAGGAGAAGCAGGACGGGCTGGTCCCATTTCTCGAACAGGAGACATTTCCCGCACACATTCATTTGCAATCTCTCGCCTTATTTCAGGCGGTGTTGGAATTCTCTCGTGGAGTTCATTAATAGCATATTGCAGTTGCATATAAGGTCTGATGGGTTGAACAGTACAAACTCTATGAATGGGTCGTTTTTCTGTATTTTCAGTGTCTAAATGGGCCCGCACAACTGCAGCTTCGGCGATTCCACTTGGACGCCGTAGTTTTGTTTCATATTCTTGTTGAAGTGGATAACTTGATCTGTGGTGTTTTAGTCTATCAACTAATAAATAATATATAGCTGTGTGATGATCATAAGCGTTGTCAGCCAGTGCCTGGAAAATAAAGAGATCACATAAGGAAATGCCAATCATATGTATATGTGAAATTAATTCAATAATGTACAACGAAAAAACATCATAATCATCATCAGCAGCAGCAGTATCACCAACATCATCAGTTATCATCATCATCATTACTGTCAATGAGATGCTTGTTAACTTTATTTCATTATGCATTATCATCATTATCATCATCACCATCATTATCAGGACTATACTTATCAACAACATTGTCATCAAAGGCATGGCCATCATCATCAGCATCATGATTAGCACTATCAATCAAATGAATTTTGACTTCACTATCATCATCATCTTATTCTTCATCATCTTCTTCATCAGCACCATCATTATCAACAATGTCATCAAAGGATTGACCACCATCATTGGCATCATCATCATCATCATTGTTATCATCATTTGTATTACTAGATAACTGTCAATCAAGAAGATTGATACTTACTGCTTTAGTTCTCTCGATATCAATCCCTAAACCTTGCATAAGACTAATGGCTTGCTCATTACACTCTTCCTTTGTCTTCTTGACCGAGTCCTTGACATTCTCGTCAATGAAGGTATTGATTGACAATGATGGTTTACCAGAGGCAGGAATTTCCACATTTTGCAGCCATTTATGCTTCTTAATTTGATCTAAGGTATATCGCTGGTGAGGATCCTTAACAAGCATGTGACGAATGAGATGTTCACACTCTGAAATACCAAGAAAAAGTTATTTAATTATTAATGCAATTATCATGAGCAGCACTGCAAATAATTTATTGTTTTTGCTGCTGGTGGTGTTAGAAAAATGCAAATACTTCTTTTCTTTATACAGTAATTGAAGAAACTAAGGCTTACCAGTTGACATGAAAAATGGAATCCTGAACTTCCCCTCAAGGACTCTATCCCTCAGTGTTTGTAAAGTTGATCCGTCAAAAGGAAGAGCACCACAAACAAGAACATATAGCACAACCCCAAGACTCTGTGTAGACAAAAATAAAATATCTTGAATATTTATACATCTCTATACACACAAGGGCGGAATCATGGGGGTAGAATAGGTGGCTAGGCACAGTTTCTTCCTTAGGAGTTAAAACTAAAGTACAGGAATAAAATAGGGTATAATATCAGAAGTGATGCTGCTTTGTCAATGATTGGATCAATAGTTTATCAGAACAAACACCTCATGTGTGTGTACAGTACATCATTTTTTATGCTTACCCAAATATCAAGTTGGGGTCCATCGTAGATCTTTCCTTCAAAGACCTCAGGTGCTGCATAAGGTGGACTTCCACACCAAGTATTCAAGGGATTACCAGGTTTATAATAATTTCCAAATCCAAAATCTTTGTAAAAATAATAATAATAACAATAATAAATTTGACAAAATCTGAAAAAGTAGGAAATTTAGAGACAGCTATGATATGCTTGCACCTCTCCATATATCTAAACTCAAAACTCAAATATTCTTTTCATGAAGGAAAACATTTAATGAAGTTTATCATCATTATGTCATCAAGTTTTCTTACCTGCAATCTTAATATTCATATTTTGATCAAGAAGAAGATTTTCAGCCTGAAAATTTAAAAATTACAACATTTATAAGCCATTGGGTGCTTGTCATGTCTGTCCGGGAAACCCGAATTAGTAGTAGTAGTAGTAGGGTATATATATATTACAAACTGTACAAATTATTAACTGTAAACACATTTGACAACAGAAACTTGAGCCCACTTCTGAGATGCGCTTTGCTTGTCATGCATAAAGGTTTCATTAGGAGAGGCTCCAGGCTAAATAAAACTCATTCTTTTCTTTTGCCGCAATTCACTGAGCATTAAGCATGGAAGCAACGTATATTATTATCACAGGCATTTGTTATTATTTGTTATTTATTACCTTTAAGTCTCTGTGTACAACATGTCGTTTATGGCAATATTCCACAGCACTAAGAATCTGTACAAACTTCTTTTTTGCTTCCTTTTCAGATAGTCTACCATGGTGTGCAAGGTAATCTAGAAATACCAAATAAAAAAAAATAATAAACAATAATTGTAAAGAGCAATACATTATTATCAAAAACGCCAACATATATAAATGAGCCCTAATGAAAAACAGAGCAACAAAACTCTTAAATATTCACCATAATAATACTAAACACTTGTTTTATTTAGTAATGTTAATATTAATGATAGCCAGCTAAATGTCCTGTTTAGCAACAAATACCTCAAATTGTAAATTTAGGATCATTCATTAGGATTAATCGAGACAAAACAGATCACTCTTTATTAAATAAGAATTGAAAATATGGAGGTTATTTGAAAAGTAGTTAGCAAAATTTTCAGACATGAAAAAATTGGGGAAAACTAAACAAAATTCATGTAATATTTGAAAATATATTCCTAGCCTTTTTTTGTTTAAAAAAATATTGAGCTTCTTTGGCAATATTTATAAATACAAAAACGCTTGCAAATGAACAGAAGAGAATTGTTCTTTTAACAGAATAACAAAATTTTCCACGAATTTCCTGTTATTTCAACCTGTTTACGTAATTGCAATGGACATTCGATCCCTTCTGGTCTATTTGCTCGACAAGGAACTTACTTCAATTAAATTCTAGATTTTCGCTAAAAGCATTATCGTTCGATTGCAAAAAATTTCTTTTACCAGATCCTTCTTTTTTCTGACATCATCTTAGATCAATATTATATTATTGCATACGAGGAGGAAAAACATTTTTAATTTATTTTTCCGAGGTAAATCGACAAGTTCGAAATGAAGGCATTGTTCTTATTGATTTAGAACATAGAAAATCAACACAATGGCTTTTACAATAAGGCTTATATTCTTTGGTTTTCTTGATGTTTTATGCCAAAGGAATCTATTTTTTCAGATCTTAATCCAATGAATATAAATTCGAAACCTTAAGCTAGAGATTGTTCACTTGAATGGTGAGAAGTTTCTCGGCAAGTTCGAGGTATGGTGCAGTCTACTACCTTATCGAATGTTCTACATCTTTCATAACAATAGAATACCGAATCAAACCGTCAGCCTTGTTTAACCTTCAGTTTTGAATATTGAAAGTATTCCTCGTATGATGCCTGACTATCTTTGTGGTATTTGAGATCAAAGCCGATACATTTATCGATTCAATTTTTATAGCAAATTGAACAAGGGTTGTGAATTTCAAGTTCTAATGACATGATATTTAGAGGACATTGATCGCAATGTTGTTCAGCGCTCAGACGAGAAACCATTCTCCTTAAATTTTTTTTTAGAGCTGTTAAGTATTATGAGATTGAAAATCGAAACACAATAGTACTTGGAATACCAAGTACACTTTTTATCCAAACCATACAAGTTGTATTATGGTTGGTGGTTTGGTTGATGTTGCAAGAGACTAATATTAGAACTTACCAAACATCTCACCATTGCTTGCATATTCTGTGACTAAATAAAGCATACTTTTCGTTTCCATAACCTATCAATCAAGACAGAGCCGTAAAGTATGTCAGACATTAAACTAAACATTCTGATGGTGCAAATTTGAATGATAAACACCATGTAATCCCATATAGAGGTAGACTGTCTCAAGCATCGGTCTTGGCTCACAGGCAAAAACAAATGGGCACTGGCTAATTTCAATAGCCAAGTGGAGATCATTTGATTGCCGGTATTGCAAGGAAGAAATTCTTCAATCCTTACCTGATATAATTTAACGATATAAGGATGCTGTAGAAGTTTCATGATATTAATTTCGCGATAGACTTTTTTCAGATTCGTCTCGTCTAATTGAGTTTTATCAATAATTTTAATGGCAACCTAAAGGAGAGGAAAGTCTCGAGTTAGACGTTGGAATTACCAGCAAAAACCAAACCATGCAAGCTCACATGTGATTTAAGATTCAAGCTATCGCAATCATTCGCTATCATCAATATAAGAATGAGGCCTTCTTTCTTACCTTGCTCTTTGTAATTCGATGTTTTGCGAGCTTGACCACCGAGAAGTTTCCTTTACCAATAGTCTTCTCGATATCGTAGAAACCAACTCGTATGGCCTTATTACGGTCACTTGCCATTCCCATCGCCACATTAGTTACAAACGGGCTAAAATAAGACGAACAAAGCTCTAAGTATGGCAATCGTCTAAAAGAGAAACTAGTTATTCACCTGACATTTCACCCACAGTAAAACGTAAACGCGTGCTTTACATATGAAATACTTTAGTGACGTCATCGTGCGTAATGGTCGCCGCGAGAGCGTAACGTTGCTATTGGAGACGGATGGGTCATCGCTTTTGAGAACCTATTGACGTGATAGCTATCATATCGAACAAAGAAAGATTTGGCGGATTTCGGGCTCAATAGCTATCTTGGGAAAGCAAAGCATATAATACTTGCTAGCGAGTAATTACAATCTAAAAGTGTCATAGTGTAAGTTGCGAAATCAGATGCAGGAATATTGGCCAAAATGTGTCGTTCTAAAAATGGGAAACTCTAGGTCTATTTCTGGAACTTCGTGTGCCCACTAGAATCCCGATATTATATCTTTTTTCTGAAATCGTAGGTGGAGTTTTCTTCCTCAATTACAAGGAAGCAAGAGGGACCTATTCTGCGAATTAGAAGTAGTTTAAAGTTTAGCTTTTGAATGAAGTCAGGTAATTTTGTCAAAAAGACAAAAGATGACTGAAAAAAGATTAACTGGTCACATTACGATATGCTTTCAACATTCCGTTTTATTTTCTTTGTATCTCATTATCATTCTCATTTCAAAGCATTTTTTCATCCGTTACCTAACGTCATTATAGTTCTGTTCTTTATTGAATTTATGACCAAAGTTGGCGTGTGCAGTCACCAGAAGAAAACAAGAAGACTTGTACTATCATATCGTCATGGTACTATACTTACTCAAGATTTCTCGTTAATTTACAGCGTCAATTTTTGAGCAAAACTAGGGAAAGTTCTTGACTGAAGAATAGTACCTCTATTCATGAGATTCTTTTGCTCAAGCGAAAGCAGCGAAGTATTGCCCGATCAACGTGAACAGCCATCCGGAAGAGGGAAATAAACAGCATCACAAAGATACCAAATACTTCAAATGACATGAAAAGGCGTAGATTGTTACGTGTCCGCATAGCCGGCCGGCAAAAATCACTACAATTGAAATGCAACTAAACAGCATTTCTACCCGGGAAAACTATTTCCTTAACAGTTCAAATTGCGGTCGAGATGTTTTGAACACTTTTCAAATTATAAATTACTAGAAAAATATGTATAAACTGCTCAATTTTAAAACGAAATTAAATTAACCGACGCAAGAGCAACTCATAATTCTAAGTTTCTCTTGTTTTAGTGAAGAACGTGCCAGAATTCTTTGATCATTGTCCGTTATCCAACCTTGTTGTATATAGTTTGCTCAGTCCACAGGCTGGAGTCATGCAATACGAGTTCCAGTATGCACGAGCTTATTGTATCTCTTTGCTTTGCAACGAAAACAATGTTACGTCAACCGCGTCCCAAACATCTTGTCTTCGCGACATAAATAATAAATTATCTTCGTTATTCTAAAGCTGGGATATATTGTTTATTTTCTTTAGGGACCGCTTTCCTGTCTTAGTTCCTACAAGCAACGAAAAAAAGATTGGCTGAATCTGTATCTATCTTTGTTTAATCTGGCCGCGTGTAAAGGAGACGTATACAGGACCTTATCACTCCGTGTACAGAACTGTTATTCCGTTTTTCTTTTGTTTTGTATTTTATTTAATTCTTCCTCTGGCTCTTTTATTTCTTGCCATTTCTTTATATTTTCCTTAACTTTCCAGTCTTGAAATTGTCCAATCAAGAATTTTTTAATTATATTTTTCCGACTCTTCGGCTATGACTATGTATATACAACCGTACTCAGACGTCAGAGGTTTCAATTATTATGAAAATCTTTGCCGACCTCATAGAGTAGCTGAGCGAAATAAAGGGATTCTTGATGAAAAAATATCATATTAAATGCGAAAGTTCGGATACTTTTGCCGGTTACTGTACAACCTTATAGAGTAGAATACTGTTCATTTACAGTATAAACGTTGAATGATAATGAGTCATTACCTTTACCTTTTATCCGAATTGTGTAAAACCATCCCCGACCGTTCTACTCTATAATCAATTTTCCAAAGTCTCATGTTCATCGGCCGCACATCCATCACGGTTATAACAGATTCAGTGTCCATTTTTGAATCATATGAGCTTCGAGAAACATCATAAATAACCTATATAAGAATCTCATTTCCAAGATATTGAAAGAGGAAAAAGTATAAATGCGTCTTAAGGACCAGCATATTATATTCCAAGTCACGTGAATCAGATTGTTTATTTTAAGCAACATTATATAACCATCGAGACTTGACTTTTGAACTAAGTCATTCATTCAAGCGAGGCTATTGGGTCGATACAATGCTTGTTGTCTCATTTGCATCTCATTTGCATGTATCTCTAATAATAGCTATTATAACCTTTGAGGCCCCCAGGCTATGGGTTACAGGATAATTTCGCGAAAATACGAGATATTTCAACACAATATCGCTATATCGAAAAAATGTATCATTATGTCAACCAGGATATATTCGGAGGTTAAATTGGTTGTAATAATCAGAAATGAATGTTTCTTACTGTTTAGGCATTTTTTTATGTTTTTTACTTTCTTAAGAAAAACGTGACATATCAGTTAACGCTATCAAGAACCGTGTGAGTGAATGATAACAAGGAAAAACGAACACCAGACGAACACCACGTGAACCAATCCCTAATCAACAACCCTTGACGACGGGTACACGTAGAAACACCGAACACGTTCGGCAGCTTCCGGAAAGTTCTCGAGCCTTAACGACAGAAGCCGAAACCACAATAGTGCACGGGAACGACACGGGAACACCTTGCTTGACAGACAGAACACTTGACTAAATTAATGAAAGGAAGGATTTTAGACCAACCTTAACGTTTAAATTTTGAAGGAATTTGTCGAGGTTAATCACGATTTAAGCTATTAGTATTTCTGAATAGGTATCTAGCGTTGGGAGCGAGTGAAAAAGGGAAGGGAAAAAAGGAAACTAAAAAAGAAAATTGAAGAATAGAAAAAATGTATGGATGGATGGATAAAATGGGATAAATGGACGGATAGAGGATGAAGCAAACGAATGGATGAAAGAATGAACGAAAGAATGAATGAAAGAAAGAAAGAAGAAAAGAAAAGAGTGAGAATTAATAAAGAAAGGAAGGAAGGAAAAGCGAGATGAGAGAAGCGTCGAGAAGATTTCCGGTGAAGAATCTAGATCAAGTCGGAAACTGTATAAGATAAAAGGATAATAATACATATACGAGTAGTGGCTGCTTGTTTTACACTTCAATGTAAAAACCCTTTCCTGACGCTATGTTCCTTTTGCCTTATGCAGTTGTATTCTAGATCGATGAATGCCAAATACAGAACCAAGTTCAGCGTGACAACTATAGATATTAAAGATTATGTTACCCATTTATGAGTATTACAGGTCAATCATTAGCAGTGTCGTTAATGTTGGTTGCTACTAACTGTTAATGATGCAAGAATCTCGAAAACATTTTCAATATAACTCTGCCAACTCCTCCTTCAGTAACAAGGACAATGTTGAATGATACAAGAAAATTCAGCCCAATTCAGGAAAGCAAACCATAACGTACTATGCCTAATTCTTTTGTTAAAGCTGGTTCAAACATGAGGTTTTTCTACCGTAACGAAGAACAAAAAGTCCTGAAGTGCGCTACAACTAAATTTGTAATTTTTAAGCTAAGATTAACTAAAATTTAAAGAAATAAAAATATAGGTATTTCAGTTAAACAATGAAATAAGCTAGAAGATTCAAGAAGATTTACCTACCGACAAATAACCGGCGCGTTTGGTTTTCCATAGTTACAACTATATGGGCTCAAAAACTGTGTCGATTGATCCTGCACCATGTTTAGGTCCCTTAGTAGTATATCGTATAATATGTACAGAAAAAGCAGTTATTCCACATTAATCGAAGTCTGTGCTACCATTGAGCAACGTCCTGAAAATTACAATATCGCTGGATCGATAGTGAATGCGTAGAAGCAACGGATCTGACATCGTTAACAGCCCCGGTCACATCTTTTGACGTCACTGCAATGACGCGCGCACTGTTCGCAGCCAATGAGAAGATCTGTTTAAATGCGAGTCTTTGTTTTCCACAAAGAGCTTTGACAATAAAGTGCCATGATTAATTTTGATAAAACAAAACAAAGAGGTTTTGAATAATCAGGAGAAAACCTTTTCGCGAAAGCTGTTTTGGAGCAGTCTAGCACAGTAACGGGCCTAGATAACCCCTTGATTGGCAGGAGAAAAAAATTATCCTCGTCATCAAAAGCGTTTATGACGTTACTAGCGTAAAGCACATTACCTTATCAATCACCAGCTTGAATTCTCTTTACCACAGCAAAGTCTGCATAGATTTGACACTAACTGTATGCTGATGATAAGGCCAGAGTTCTACACTATGTTCAATTCAAGACTTTTTTGAATCATTGACATTTACCAATAAATGGTTTGGTTCACAAGGATTATCATTCAAGGGTGACAACGCTAGTTGTGCCTGGACTGATATTGTAGCTCGTAGATGGTCGTATCCACGTCTTTCACTCGCAAAAACGTGTTGCATCTAATGCATATTAACAATGAAGGACTTAATACAACATAATGAAAAAAGCATTTTGTTTTCATTTGGCTAATTGTGGCATGGTATAACAAAGACAACTCAAACGTGTGCCGCATGGGCAATTGATCACGTAACTCTACTTGAAAGCTGTACTCTCGCATCTTAGTAGTTAGTGTTGCGTCTATCACACGATTATCGGATGAATATATAGGACCATTTATATTAGACTAAAAAATACAACCGAAGCACGTTCCCCTAAGGGAAGCATCAATAGAGCTCTTCAGTGTTATTCAGTTAGTTGGTATCCCAGTGTTCACACGTTTAGTTAGTAGTGTTTCCCTCCGGCGACGAATTCAGGACGGAAGACATCTTACAGAGCACAATATCGAGGAAGAATCTTTCATGCCAGTTTAGCAGAAGGCTTCAGTCACGTTCAAAGTTTTTGATTTGAAAAAAACGCCGCCTCTGAAAAAACTTGCCCCAGGAAAATAAATGGACATTTTTACTACTTTCAGAGCGTTTTAAAACTACTTTGGCTCTGGAAAAGATTGGCAGCAGAAAACGGAAAAAAGTAGTAACATGATGAGATTTCGTTTCCATCAATTAAGGAAGGCAGGCGGCCATCGGTGTTTTTGTTCCTGATCAGAGAAACGTTGTAGCATATAGAATGTTTATGTAAATACCAATACCAACACGTTTTCAGTGCGTGTTATCGAGATATCATTGAAGCTAAAACACAAGAAACTTGTCTTATTCTTTAAGCATAAAGCCTCATAATTCGGATGTATTTTTCTTGTGTCTGTATAAAATTCTTTTGAACGTTTTCTTGGAAGGAGATTTTCACAGAGTAAAATTGGAAAAATTATAATTTTTAAACAACACTGATGAATCCAGCTCATCTCTTCCGTGAGTGTGTGTTGTTTGAGTTGGTGGGTTGTCTGAGATCCATTGGTTATAATACTCTTCTAGCGGTAGACTGTTTCCCTGTTAATTTCCCGTAGATAATCGCCTACATGATTGATAGACACCCAATCCATAGCTCTTTAGCCCATTCCCTGTTGGATATCATTCTTTCTGTTCCTACGTTATTCATTTATAGCTTCTGAATACCCGGCTTCAATACTGCATGCAGTTGTGACCTAACCATTTATTCGGTAGTCTCTCATGGTTCATTGTACAACTTATGCATTTTTTGCGTTCATCCAGTCACCCGGATAGCTCGTACTCTGCTCGGATGGGCTGGGCTTGTCTTATCAGTCGCGGTGTGGGAGGTCGTAGATTCAAGTCTTTTGGCCGACGGATCAACCGACACAGAATCTTAAAATATAATGTTGAACTCCATATTGACTTCAATTGTCTTCAAGTTTGTATACACAGCGTCAAGAAGCAAATCATTATCGCAGTACATACACAACACGTGCCTACTAAAGAACCCTAAAGGACCAGTTTTTATATCTGCAACAAGCCATCATATATCACATAAAGCTTATTATGAGCAGATTTCAAAACTGTGTGATAGCAAGGTGGGCGTGGCAGCTTAAGGCGGTCACGTGATGTAGAATGTCGGTATTATTTAGTAGAAATCAAAGAAACAAAGCTTATTATATGTCAAATTAAAGTTTAAATTAAAAGATTTCAAAAAGAATGATAGCTGGATGAGCGTGACAGCTGAAGACTGTCAAGTGAACAAGAATGTTTCGAAGATTTTGGTATAATCTAGTAAAAATCAAAGAAATCTTACGTAACAGTCCGAACTCAGACAGTCATATCACACAAAGGATATCTTTATTTTTGTCTACTTGGATTTGATCAGATGGGAAGCAGCAAAACGATGAGATTTTCGTGCTTCACCGCCATCTTACCGAGATCTAATGTTTTTCATGAAGTTGCCTATTGCGTAACATTCTAGATCACGTGACAGCTTTAATTGTCACGCCCACCTGGCTATCTCACATTTTGAAATCTACTCATGATAAGCATTAATTTGAAATATAAACTTCGAAACTTAGCTATACCAGCACATCCGCCTATGCATATCAGTTTTGCTCTTGCCGGTTTTAACATGGGGAAGTTTTTAACTGGCAGATTGCTAATTACTTCCCAATTGGAGTGTCCCGCACTGTGACAATAATAGTTGGAGGCTAGGCCAGCATCCAGGAGAACAATCCGATGCCCTCAGTTAGAAAATGTTTTTCAGTTTTCAAAAATCTTACTCGGCCAATATAACACTTGGAATTTGTAGATTTACTATAGCATACATGTGCTGGTATTGCTTTTTTTATTAAACTTTATTTCTATTTCATCCGTCGAATTTACTGCCGCCATTTTCGTAAAGGTTTGGAAGTCAGAACACTAGTGAAAAAGAATAACAGCAACATTGACAACATGGCAATACAAGCGATACATTATTTTCTAAGATAATACTACGGACATGACTTATAACTACGTCAACTAATTCAACTAATTCAAAACAATTCAAATGTATAATATTGTACTCACATAGTCATTTGTCGCTCTTTGAATACTTGACGAGTCACCACTTTCAGATACAGAGGATTTCTTGGGGGATGTTTTTGTGTCCTCATTCTTGCTGGGATTTCTGTCAAAGTTTAGTGCTCAAATGATATGTCAGACTACTAAAAAGACTAGATTTCGAGCAGAGGAATTCAAATCCATCACTTCTAAAGAGTGTTTTCTGTACCAAGGGGTTTTTGACCATCAATTAGTACATGTGACGACAGAGATGTACCCATTGACGTCAGAGGGACACTTGCAAGGTTTTCTAATTTTTTTTCGTAGGCTTTATACTCAACCACTACTTGTCCAGAATAATCTTCGTAGTTCTTTTATAGGTTGCCCGATATTCTCCATTATCTTACTTTGGAAGGGATTAGCTGTTTTTTCTTTAGTTTACAAAACATTCAAGTGAGGCTATCGGCTTGATACAATGCTTGTTGTCTCATTTGCATGCGTCCGAAGTCACAGCTATTCTAGCTATTCTAGAAGTAATGGTATTAAGAAAGACGAGGTGCCATCTTGGCCCGGCAATATTCACCGACAATTCTTCTCTTCTCCCTCCCCCCTCCCCCTCTTTGTTCTTTTTCTTTCTGTCGAGTCAGCTCAGCTAAAAATAATGATTATAGACCCCATGGAGCGCGTCGGAATGCAGTTCAATTTGAAGTACAAAACAATAGGTTCCATTTCTCAAAAGATTGAAATAATTTTGTTTTATACTGAACAATTCGAATTAAAACTCTATCTTGGAAGCTGCTTCGTGTGCGTCATCGCTATACTATCGTATATACCGCGAATCCTGCATTCTGCACTGATAAGCCGTTCGCTTCTGTCCCATAAAGGCGGGGTATATGTCAAAATCCACGCAGGTTTTCTTGGGTCAGCAAATGTAATGGCGTAGGGAATTACGCATGAAACTAATTGTACATTCCGGGCTATTTCAAAACAACACAAAAATAGACTTTTTTCAAATGTAATGTTTTTTGTCTGCTGTTAACATCATTAACGTACCGTAGACACTAGAAGTTTTCAGTATTTTTTAACAATTTCAGACCGGGGAGAGATCAAGACTCTGAACGAGACTTCAACGATCGAAAAACACCTTCGAGTGCTTAAGTAAATTTTAACAACAACAAAGCAAAACAAAAACAAAAAAATACAAACGGAGGACAGAAAAAGATATTTGCAAGCAGCTTATTTACATAATGATTGAAGGCCAAAACGGAGTAAAGGTCAGCATTTTTACCATAAAAATCAAAACACAAATGTGTGGAAGGGGCCTATATCTTCTGTAAGGTTCTAACATTTGATCGTGACTTTCATCATGAAGATTTTCATTGTTTCACATATATACATGACTGATAAGTCTGGCCGGCTGGGCAATGTCTATGGTGTCTCTCTGAACTTAACTAAGTGGATATTTTCTTTAACCATCTCTAATAGTCTTTCAGCTGTCATAGGAGGTTCTTCTACTTTCGGAGCTTTGTAGGAAACATAGGGCTTTAACTGGAATACAAAAATCAAGAAGATCAGAGATAAAATATTTCAAATCTTGACAAAGCAACAAGGCATCTTGGGGGCCAAATTGGAAACCAGTTGTAACACATGGTGAATTTGTTTGTATGTATACATATATGTAACCATGAATTCCAAATTCCTAAGAACTTTTAAGGCTTTGCCTGAATTCCTGAGGAATTATTACCCCAGATCAAGATTTCCTGGAAAAGACCATAACCACCCTGAGTACACAATGGTAATGCAACAAGTCTCGTACAGGCATCCAAGCAATAAATCATGCAAACCAGATGACTACCAGTAGATATAATTCAAGTCGTCTGATCGTCTGTCAATCAAATTTTCAATGGTCTGAGCTAGTAGATATTTGTTTGCTGACAGCCAAGAACTGTGATGTCTTGGGTTGTTTTGGTCACGTAATACTCAAGTTTCCAATTGCCAGTTAATGACCGCTGCCACGCATGGCAGACGCATTCCTACAGGGTTAGCCTCAATTGCAGGTAATATATTCACAATTACCAGAACAGCTCATGGAATTCAAAGTAGTTTGCTTTGTTCAAGGTTGACAATTTTTTTCTTTCTTGTTGGTATTTATGAATATTTTACCCATAATCGAGGCTAACCCTGTGCAGATGCATCTGCAGTAAAGCATTTCAGCGGTTGTTTTTGAATTCGAAAAGGGTCTATTGTGAAAACGGGTGTATAGAGGTTTTGCACGGCGGCCATTCCCCAGGGGGAATTGAATTCTTTATCATGTAAAACAATTGTATTGTTCCTGCCATGCAAGATGGCCGCCGTGCAAAACCTCTATAAATAGCTGTGCATCAGACAAGACTTGGTATTTCAATGGTCTGACCAACTGTCCTATAATATCTTGTGCAAGACATACAATATTATTTGAAGTAACATACCTCAAATCCAGTCAAATCTGGAACAATAAATTCTGGGACTTTTTTCTCTACTATTTTGTAGCCACCTGAACCAACAAGAAAAATGGAAATCTATCAACTGCAAGCACTTCAAAAGGGATAGAGATAAAAATTAAGACAATACCCCTGAAGAAATAATGCTTGAAGAAATTCTTCACAACACTAAGGCCCAGTTCAGAGGTTGAACTTTTCACAAACCAAATCTAATAACATCAAAGAAGACCGCCTTATTATCCATAGTCTTCAATGATTCGGCTTGTGGAAAGTTCAATGTCTGAAGCGAGCCTTAGAGCTTTAAAATGTTTCAGTGAAAATAATCCATACATTTTTATTCTGTGAGCAGAATGGAAGCACAGGCGTCATTGCAGTGTGAGCACTCAACTTTTACCAATGCAACCTGCATTCTACTCATTGTAATGATTTAAAACTCCCTTTAAGAATATTTTGAAAGCAAAACTAACTGTCTAGGGGATGGCTGGTGGTACTTGCTTTACCTGTGACATGTGGTGAGCTTATAAGGATTTGTCCAGGGGATGGTATTCTACTTCGCAGTTGTTCCAGATTTCCCTGGGCCTTCTCCTCAAATGGCTGAACTTCAGTGAGCACTATGTTATCTTCCAATAGTACCCCCTCCCCCTTTTATTTACTTTCACAGTTCCCTGTGCCATCTTGAAAGGTAGCAATACCTTTGTATGGAAGCAAGTCGATCAATGGTGACCTTGCAATGATAGAGACCATTTGAACACCTTGGAAAATCAATTATTTACATGTCTCTATCACTGAAGCTCACCATTCATCTTGCTTTAATGCAAAGGTACAGATACCTTTCAAGATGGTGCAGGGAACTGTGTAAGGGACTAACTTACAGCTTAGCCAGATTGTTTTTATCCCTATTAAATATTTGACAATTTTTTATATTATCAATGACAGTAGTTAGTCATTCATAATTATATATATATATTACCTTTCCTAGTGTGGTATCCGGGGGGTCTTACTCCGCGACCTAAAACATACAGTCAAACATGAAAAGCTTTAAATGAGCTTAAACTATTGGAAAAACGATAAGAAAAACCTCTAAAGTAGAATCTACCTATGACATTATTACCAGAGGTTTATACACATCTTGTCACGTTGTTAAGCTAAAGAAGTCTTTTTTACCTTTGTAAAATTGCTTATTTCCCTTCTTCCCTGTAAGAACTCCTCTTGTGGCTCCCCTTAATAAGCCTCGAACAACATTCAACGGCATTTTAGTGCAAAAAGATTACAGTTTATCAAGAGCACATTTTTTAATCCACTAAAGAACGAACCAAAACGAGTTGAAACCATGCGCAGCCTCACAAACCACAGGAAGACCGCGCTTATCTTGTTAATCCAATGTTGAATCTAGGACAGAATATGTAGTATTTGCTCTTTTTCCCCATGATTAAAATAATGAGTACCAACATATATTCACAACATTGAAAAATTTACAGCCGTTTAATTACCCGACGCAGAAATTAAGTTATTTTGGGGGACCATTAGTTTTGGGTTTCCTGTGTCATGACGTAACAAAAGTCTCAGATCGAAAGCAGTAAATCTCAGTAAATCCATACTACGTGTTCCTACGTTGCTCTTTTGCATTTCTTTAACCTTTGGCACGATTTAGCAAAGATATAACGTAGGGAACGATGTGTATATGGTAAAGAGGCTAACTACAGTTATTAGGAACTTTGATCGATACCATGGCAACCAGTACGCGAAGGAAGTCAAGTAGCAATAGTCCGCTAAAATCTGTTACAAGTAGCAAAACAAACGCAACTGTTGAAAGACGTAGCAGTCAAGTACACAATATCGAAAGGATCAAAGAGGTATTTGCAGTTTTAAAAGGCGTCATTTCAGCTGATATTGGAAAGATGGGATCACGTATGCATGTTTATGTTATGTAAGAATATTTATAATTGTTTTTCTCGTTTGTTTAAAGCTTGAGAGCCAAGTTTCTGAGCTGAAAAAGAGGCTGGACGATTTAAGAAAAGCAAAGAGCCAGACAATAGTAAAGAAAGACAAGGAGTATGTCAGTCTTGATACTCCTAAACTGGGTCAACGGCTCCAGGGTGGTGAACAGAATGCTGCTGCAGCCATCAAAGCAGCTCAAGAACAAGCAAGAAGAGCTGCAGATAAGGAAATTACAGAGCTGAAGGATGAACTTCAAAAGCTGAAGATTGACCATGCAAAAGAACTTGAAAACTTAAAAAGCCAAAGCAAAGTATATTCAAACTGACTTCACTTTCATACTTTAACACAGGGAGCCCAATTGGATGGGCTGTCATATTGCCAGAGACTCTGGAAATTCCTAGAATTTCAAGAGCTCTGATTGGTTAGAATATTCTTGATTTAGGAAGGTGCACACTCAAGCTATAATTTAAGTTTAAGTATGCACGCATACAGGGTAGCCAGATTTCTAGATTCCTGGTGCCAGAGTTTCCCAGAATCTCTTTATTTCACTGAGTGTCTGCAGTAAGAATGAAAGTGCATGCTCTGGAGTTGAGAGTGATCTAATTGTTTTACAATTTCCAGGAGACTATCTCTGATTCTGAAGAGCTGATGGAGCTTAGAAGAAAGTGCAAAGCACTCCAGGAGAAGAATGACAGTCTAGAAGCTCTTAACACAGAACAGAACTCACGTATCAATGAGCTTTATGAACAATTAAGTAAGAAGGAGGCTGAATGGTGCAACAAAGAGGAAAAACTAAAAGTAGAGGTACTATATTGCATAGAGGATTTTTGCAATGGGTGTAGTGGGTCGTAGTAATGGGATGCTGAAGGGAGAGGGGGTTATTGCTGTAATTTCCATTCTCAGCAGCTAAACTAAGTGTATGTGTGCATTTTTTTGTATTTATGGCACTTACTATTCATTCCTTGTAGCTCAAGTTGTCATGGGGAGAGAAGTATCAGCAATGGATGGCACAAACTGAACAGAAAATAGAAGAACTTCAGGCTGCAAATAACTTTTTGTGAGTCAATTTTCCATTGTATTTATCCTATTTTGATGATTTATTAATAATATGGGGTTTTTTTTCCTTAGAAAAATGGTAATTCAAAGAGACAAGGATCGAAACAATACTACACAGGGTGAAGGGAGTTAGAATCCTTGAGTGGGATTCCTGTGGTGTACGATAATGGCCAGGATAAAATGTACAAGGATAGTCTGCTGTTATCCACAATTTTAAAAATTCTTATTGGTGTGATAAAACTTGTAATATAAATTATTAAGGAAACAAGTAAGAATAAAGCAATAGAATTGCCAAAATAGGTTGTGTTAATTTTTTCCGCACCCTCCCCCTCTTGGGATCAAGTAGTCCTGTCATTGCTGTCGAATTTTCCCGCCAAAATCATTACTATGCAAAATGGCCGAACAAAATGGCGGAAAGCGTGAGCGATGACCCATATTTACCCCAAAAAAACAAGCGAAAAAGAGCCCAGCACGAAAATACTTCAACAGATATTGTCGAAAATGCTTCATACGAGGATTATATCTGCCCAATATGCCTTCAGCTTCTCATAGAACCGGTTGTTATGCCATGTAAACATGAACTATGCAAGATTTGCTTCACTCAAAATGTCCAAGAAGCGAACCTTCAGTGTCCAATATGTCGTGTTCGAATATCAAGCTGGGCTCGTAGACAAGCTCGAAACGGTACATTAATATGTCAGCAACGATGGGAACTTATCCAGAAACTATTTCCAGATAAATGTGGGAGGAGAATGCGAGGAATAGACGAGGATGGTGAAGAGTATTGTAAGTAAGAAAGACGTGTGTGTGTCAGCAGAAAACAGCTGAGAGGCGTGACATGCTGTTGAAATATCGCTTACCACTTAAAATAGTACTTAGGGATGGATTATAAATGGTAGATGTCTTTTTAATAAGAGTTGTTTCAAAATTAACAACATTCTTAATCAATCTAGATTTTAATTTAGGACTTTTTTTTTGGGGGGGGGGAGTAAAATACACTGAAAATACAACCTGTCCTCAATATCCTCAGACATCTGTTATGTAGAATATTTCATAAATATGACACAATATATGAAAGATATCATGTAAATTAAGGTGATAACTCAGGACAGAGGGAATGGAATGACACTTGGTCTGTTCCTTGATTTCACTTGGTGTCATTTCCTGTATTATGCTACTTCAATAAACGTTATTCATTGATTGCCGACAGTAACATTATTGCAACAGTTTTTGATCCCTTATTCTACATTTCTGTTGCAGGTCAAAGACCATTTAAAAGAATTCTGTCTGAAAATGGAGAAATTAGAAGTGAATATGAAGAAGAAATGAGAAAGGTAAAGCTTTTGATATTTTCCAATTTGGTATTACAATTTTTTCCATTGTTTGTACCCTGATAAAATATAATACAGATGTTGGTGTATCGATTTGTTTCAGATTCAAATGGCTAGAGAAGAAGAATGCAGAGCAAGTGAAGAATTTATTCGCCAGTTGATGGAGGAAGAGAATAAAGTCCATGGTGAAATGGAACAATTAAGAGAAAAGGATGAAGAAGTGGCTAAAAAAATACATCAACAAATAAATGAAATGCAGGTAGGAAAAATGAATGTGCGACACTGTCGCTCTTAAACAAGCACATGTCGAAATGAACCCCAGAAATGGAAACAACACCTTGATCATTCAACACACTTGTCCATGTGCTTGCTAACAAAGTGTTTATGTAATATTCCATGGTTACCTTCAACATCATTAATTTTCTTGTATCGTGGGATTTGCATGGTTAATAGTTGTTATTGGGGATGCATGCAAACGAGATATTCTTTTGTTTTAAGAATCTTTCAAGTGAGGCTATTGCATTCATACAATGCTTGTTGTTTCATTTACATGTACCACATAATAACAGCAATGTGCTGAGCTGCAAATTTTCCATATCATTCTAGCTTGCTTGTTGACAGTACATAGCCTCAATGTTTGACTACCATTTGGGGCAGATGAGATACAGACTTTTATGCCTTCAGTGCAGTCAGTTAGGTTACCTTTAATGAACATAACTCATATCTTATTTCCTAAAGGTGGCTACTCCATTAAAGGTGATAGGTAATAAACAGGCTGGTTCATCATCCAAAGCCAAAAAAACAACTAAAACTTCCAGCAGTCCTACTCTAGAAAGATGGTTTTCTCCAACAAGTAGATTAAAGAAAACTTCATCAACACACAAATCAGGTTTGGAAAACTATGTCATTTCCTTTTAACTCTTAAGGCTTGTGGACATGTGATGGGATCTGACAACAAATCTCAATGTGTAAGCACCTATCACAGCTTTGTCATGCATGAATCTGGATGATTTCAAATTATTAGAATGGTTTGCTTTAGCCCTTCCATGTTTTAGGGTGTTCTGCATCATTGTGTAAGAGTATTAAAGCAAGCCATAGAATTGGAGACCTCTAAATAAAATATATGGGAATTAACAGTGAATTCCACAGCATTTCAATTTTACAAGCTGATTTTTGTGGAGGGAGGAAAACTTGATAGCTCAGAAGAAAACTTGATAGCCCAGAAGAAAACCATTTACAGCTATACTAATATGTACAACACGGAGCCCTAGTGCGACTCAAACCTTGGTTACATCAGTGAGAGTTGAGTGCTCTCTCCAGTACATCACCTGTGCTTCCTAAACAGAGACCTACATTATATACATTGCTGTCAAACAAATACTGTTTCCCAATATTATGTCTTTTTCTCATTCCTAGATCAAGATATTAAGAATTTCTCACATGAACCTTTAAAAGCAAGATCCAACATCAACCAAGCTTATAATACTGATCATGCCAAAGAATTAGAACTGAAGAACAAACAAGAAGACGATGATTTTGCCTTTGCTTTAAGACTGCAACAACAGTTTGACAAAGAAAGACGACAACAACAACAGCTTGAAAGGAAAAAAGGAACTGTGGATGGGTACATGTTGAGAAAAGACTCTTGTACCAGCACATCTTAGTAATGGAACTCTTTACCTTGGGCATAAGGTTTTCCTATAGCAGACCATTTGGCATTCTCTTGAGAATAAGATTCTTTGTTTGAGTTGTATCCATATTCATGTGTCTTCTCATACACAACCATTAAACAAAGAAATGATACTCTAGGGAATGACATGGTCTGAAAATGGGAAAACATGTCCAAGTTAAAAAAGTTTATATTTACACTGTAACTACATTTTTAGTTTTTAATATTTTTAAACTACCGTTACTCATTTGTGACCTCCTGACGTAACATTTGATCTTGATTTGTAAAAATAATAGTCCACATTTCAAGTTACGAATTGAAGAAAGTGGACACCAAGAAATATTCCTAAAATAATTTATTGTTCCTTGAGCAATCTGAAACAGTGTTATTCTCTAACTACAAGAAGTTTGTCTAGACATTTGAAGTCGTAACTATTTTCTACTTCTAAAATTCATTTCGGATTGTTCAATGTGCAACAAACAATTTCTGAAATATTTCTCAGTGCCCACTCTTTTCAGTTTGCACAATCACTTAACATTTGTTTTTAGAATTTACTATGAGACAGCATACACTAAGTTAACAAGACACAAAATTTTATGTTTTTATTTGCTTTTACATATAGCTTTTTTTATAAACAATTTAACCCAATAAAATTATGTGATTAGGTTAAAACTAAAATTCCACATTTTTAGAAGTAACTTTATTTAAACTGACATCAAAGTAATTTATATAACTTAAGAATTCTTCTGCAACTTGATTGAAAAATAAATCTTTTTTTTTATATTCAGCCGTGTTGACTGGAAAAATATTTTTCTCCATAAAAATGTATTCCACATTTGGGTGAATGAGGTTGTTGTAAACATTTCTTTGCCAGTGTGATAGTTCATTTTACTCATCTAGAATTGATGATAGAATCAATGATTTTGAAATTAAAAGCTTGCTAATAAGATAAAGATCTCTTATGTCTGGCTGAATCTTGAAAGTACTGAGAAGGCGCAGTGAAGGTAATAGTGAACAATCTGCATGGTAAGTGGTTGGTAAAGGAACTAACTGACCACTTACCATTACCTAACTGTTATCTAACGGTTATCTTACCGTTAAGATAATGGTATTATGAACCAACAAAAGAAACTACGAAAAGGATTCTGGTAGAAGAGGTATCAAGATGTAATAAGGGGATCGATTGAGAGTTGTTACTATGGTTTAATGATCTGCAGATCAACACTTCTATACACCATACAAACCATCTACTGGCCAACATGCTATCATTATTTTACATCCTGCCAGACGTCCTCTGCCAGACAGCTGACTAAAACCTACTATCACAACTTGACTTACACTAACATTCTATCATATTAATTTTATTCAAGGTCTCGTTAAGCAAAATAATATAATTATGGTGACAGAATGGTCATATCAGTCACTGTCTGAATCAGGAGAAGAATTCACAAACGACGCAAGCATTTTATCTACATCTGCATCCATACTCTGGAGAAAGATGAACAATGTTAGTCATGGTAAAATTGAATTTGGGTGGTTTAAAGCAATTTATTACAGGATTACATAATAAGAACTGCACTTGATTTTCTGCAATTTGAGAACCCCTAAACCTGCAATTATTAATCCCCACCCCCTCTCTATTCCCCCACCACTAGTTTTGGATAAAATAGTTTTGCCCATGCAACACACTAATATCTAGTAGACATAGAACTGATATTGATGGTTTTCTTCGTGTAATACTAAATAAAATCTACCAATTTCCAAAATACATTTTTATCTTACCTCCTCTGTTACAGCATTCCCAATACTGGCCTCTCCATCATGTCTCTTTGATTCTGTTTCCTTAACAACATCTTCCCCTGCATCAACCTTCTGTATCTTAGCTGGAATCACCTCATTACCATCAGCATCTAAACTATCTGTCATTGGTATGCAGTTATAGGAGTCTTTTGGCAAGACTGACTCAAAATTAATATTTCGTGATGTGTTAGGGGCAGAAATTTCTTTTGTTATTTCATCAGCTGCTGACTGTTGTTTTGAAGAGGAATAAACCTCTGATTGCCTGTTGCATTCTGAGGTTTGAGTGTTCATCAATTCCCTTGTGTCATCTAGATCTTGGTTTGAAAGAGGATTTCCAATTATTGCATCTTGTAAACTGTGTGTATTCAAATCAGTATTGATATGCATTTCCTCGCTGTTTCTGACATGGGTTTCTGTGCCAGTATTAGGTGTTGCCTGCATGCTTTCATACATATCTGCCGATGTGTCCACTACTTTGCCCTCCAGCAACCTACTACCATTATGAGCAAGTACTTCTGATCCATTCTGGTTAGCCATGATTTTTTCTGCAGCTAAGGCATCAGTGTCTTGATGTTGATCTGTAACTTTATCTGTAACTTTGTCCACACTTATACTGTTTGTTGGAAGCATAATAAACTGTGTTCCACTCTCAAGTGAAGGTACTAAAGGGTGTATAATGGCAGTCAATATAGTCAATGCTTCTCGGCAGTAGCTTGACACCTAATAACAATAATATAATCAATGATATTAGTGATGTAATATACATTACACAAACTTGATGTAATGACCAGATAATAATTACAAAATTCAATTAAGGCTGGCAACTGGCTTATTACATGACATTTCCACATCATATTTTTTCATTACACATATTTTTATGTGTTCTTATTGAAAAACTGAAAATGTTTGGAGAAAAATATTTCTGACAGTCTAGAGGTCTGTCCCAAATCCCCACCTTTGGCTGGGTATCTTGTAAGCCCCTTGTATAGCATCTTATAGCACACTGTATGGAAGTGGGTATTTGTGGTGGACGAGCTACGACACATGCCAACAAACACTGATAGAGTGATTTACGGCATTCTGCATCTGAGAAAGGTGACGGCATCCTTCCAGGTAAAGATACTTGGCATTGTAGAATAAGGTTTAGCAGCACAGCTTGGATCTCCTGTGATATCAACAGAACCAGGTCTATTAAACACATCAAGACTACCAGATTGAGAAGCATTAAGTGTTTGGTAAGGTGTCAGTAAAGTGTTGCTAAGGTCAGTAGTTGGTCAGTAAGTGGTTGGTATTACACTCCCACATCTCCCTCTCATGGTTCAGATTATTTAGTTGTCAACATAATCAAGTTACCTGATATAAGTCTTTGGTAATGTTAGCCACACCAGTCATTAAAAGTGCATAGAGAGCTGAATGGAAAAGAGAGATCAATATGAATATTATAGTGGTACATTAGGGTTGAGTAACTCAGGAAGGATAAAGTTGATGTGAAAGCAATATCATAACTGCCAACAAACCAGATAATGCAGTGTGACAGACAGACAGATTGTCTATAGGGTTCTCCTTCCTTTGACCTGAGAATGAAAACAGAAACCATAACAGCTAGGAAATGACAGTGTTGTAATGGAAACATGTTGATTGCATCACCTAAACCTAATTCATTGCAATGACAGGGACTGGTTATTAAAAACAAACTCAGTGGCAGATCCAGGGGATGGGTGCAGAGGGTGCGCACCCCCCCTGAGATGAGCGATTTAGGGTAAATTATGTCTTTATTATTATCAATTTTTAATCCTTGAGTCCCGAATATAAATGGTGCACCCCTCCCTGAAAAAATTCCTGGATCCGCCCCTGAAACTACTATTGAACATACTCAAAAACTGGCTCATCTTATCATCACATGAATGCATTGCTATAACCACATACTTACATGTACTAAGCTGTTCCATTTCTTGAAGCTTGCGTTTTTTTGCCTAACACAAAGTTGGAGGTATCAGAATGATAACCATTCAAGATGAACACATACAAGCTCCTATAAAACTCATCCATGCAGGACATATGCATAACTAATAACATAGACCCCTTACAGCATGTCGGAATGCAGCTCAATCTGGAGGACAAAACAATAGGTTTCTAATTCTCAGGAGATTGAAATTCTTTTGTTTTGTCCTCAAAATTGAGCTGCTTTGACGTCATGTGAAAGGGGTCTGTCTGTACATGGAGGCACAATTGTATATTCTTGCATGTGGTTTTGTGAGGATGTACATTACTCTTGAAAATAACAACCACACTATACCATACCTTGTTGGATGATTTTGAGTGTTTTTGATCCTCTGGATTGATTAGCTATAAAAATAAAAAAAGAAAAGAAAGAAAAAACAAAGAAAGAAATGTTATTGCGACAGCTGTAAATAAGAAAAGTTCAAAAATTGGACTTTATGAGAATAGGACCAAAAACACAGTAGATATCAGCTCATCTAGCAAGGGATGTGTCCCTTCACCCAAGATCCACCCCTGGTCAAACATGTGTATTTGTGGGGGAAAATCTGTGCCTAGATTCCGCCAACTCAGAGTCACCCAATAAGATACCAAGTTAATTATAATATGCAGGGTTGGAAGAATACCTTAGTTTGTTTGGTGTGTGGCTTGATGTCACTCAGGATATTATGAATAATCTTCTTTATATTGTCTGTAC
The DNA here is from genome assembly GCA_900234385.1 of Anemonia viridis. Taxonomy (NCBI): domain Eukaryota; kingdom Metazoa; phylum Cnidaria; class Anthozoa; order Actiniaria; family Actiniidae; genus Anemonia; species Anemonia viridis. Next base: position 26,250 of record OCZR010018332.1, read on the forward strand.
TGATGTTGGCCTTTAAATGACACCAGTTGATGAAGCACTTAAACAAAGTGCACCGGAGATTACTAAAACACAAATCACATAATCAATGTTTGGTTTGGTCACCACAAGGATATGTAACTAATAATGTTACTATCTATTGTGGCAATGAAGTATAATTATCAATAGTCTAAAAAAATCTAGACTAATCTAAGTCAAGGCATGCATGGCTAACCCATAGATTGAACCCTGAAACAACCTCTGGGCTGATCTAACTCACAGATGGAACCCTGAAACAACCTCTGGGCTGATCTAAGTCAGGGCATGTATGGCCTAATCAGTGGCAGATCCAGGGGAGGGGTGTAGGGGAGGCACACCCCCCTAAGATGAGCGATTTTGGGTAAATTATGCCTTCATTATCAATTTTTGATCCTTGAGTCACAAACATAAATGGTTCACCCCTCCCTGAAAAAATTCCTGCCCCTGTAATAACAACATCAACAACAACCACAAGAAATAAAATACCTGTAAGCTTTGTGTCCTTGATCATGTGTCCAGGATAGTTCTCTAATCAGGACATTTGCTATCCAGTTGGTATTTGGCAAGAGAAGACTTCCACATCTTAAAAACAACCATATTATTGAGGTACAGTAAGTGATGTTAGCACGGTGGAGATTCTGGGATCGTAGTGTTCACTATTGGTGATTAAGGACACATATATACACTAGGTAAGGGAACAATGCTGTCATCCTACCTTTGTATCAATGAGTAAAGCACTCTAATAGCACTCTCATGTAGGACAGGTAAACAGGTCTTCAAGAGAACCACATCAATGGAAACACTTTTCTGAAAGTCAAGATTTTGAAAATTAATACACTGCATCGAAATATGGCCGCCTAATTCGAATGTCTATTGTTCTGGACTGACTAGACGCCTCTCACATATGTTTTATGTTTTCATGTGAACATGAGGCTAGTCACGTACTCTAGAACAATAATTTATTATTTCTCAAATTTGTCGCCATATTTCAATTCAGTGGGTAAGCTGTTTTTTCATGTCATCATTACAATGTTATAATACTTACAAGCATATTCTCATTAACTGCAACAATTCTTTCCATAATTACAAGAGTTTCATCTATGGGCATCAAGGAAATTCTTTGAGTCCCCTCTCTAGAAGATAAAATAACAACTATGTACATAACAGTGGCATACTGATTTGGCATGGTGAACATCACATCTTTCAAGTGGCTTACAATAGGCTACTTGATCCATATAACTTCTACAAAAAGAAATATGACTATACAAAATAATAAATTATAACAAATGTTGTTGGTGATGGTGACAATGATGATGACGATGGTGGTGATGATGGTGGTGGTGACGATGGTGGTGACGATGGTGGTGACGATGGTGGTGACGATGGTGGTGACGATGGTGGTGACGATGGTGGTGACGGTGGTGATGGTGGTGATGATGGTAGTGATGATGGTGGTGACGATGGTGGTGACGGTGATGATGATGATGGCAATGATGATGATGATGATGATGATGACGACGACAAGGCGAGATGATGATAACGATAATGATGACAATGATGATGATGAGGATGACGATGATGATGATGTTAATGATGATGTGTTATACTTGCTGGTACCTTGCCATGATATTGAGACAGTCCAACAGTGAGGTCAGTCTTGCAGTTAATGTGTTTGTTCTCTCTGGTTCTGCATCAGTTATCTTACTTACAGCCAGTGTCTCTGTCTTAGCAAGCAAGGTATCTATTCATTATGTAAACCAAAAAAATTTGTGGTAAGTTCTTTCAAATGCTAATACCATTCCATAAACTTTCAAATAAAACTTGAATTTTAAAGAACTTCTAATCAAAACCAGCAGTAAAATGGCATTTAGCATGATTTTAAAACAAAAAAGCACTTATATATTTTTTCATTTATCATGCAATATGCCTTGACAAAATGCCCTCAGCACATGACCAAATGACCACATGTGACAAAGTCAATTCATTTGAAACACTTCACATTATTTCAAAATTCAAAAATGGTTCTTGGTTCTTTTGATTATGATTTAAATATTTCAAATGGAATTTAGTACTCCTCACACTTCTAGAAACTAACAAAAAAATTCACGCCATACATATATACAGTTTACTGAATATTCTCCCTGACATACTACATA